>JAMKCH010018917.1:0-22183 GCA_023653785.1 Ophioderma brevispina
ACTTTTACTTATATTGAGAATTCAAGCATCTCTGATGAATTTTTGTGGTTATGTGCAACTTTCCCTTACTTCAATCAAAATGACATTACTTTTAATCTTAAACTTGTCTTTGTTAAAAACAATCATTATAGAAATGCTAAACCGATAAGTCTCAGGTTCAAATCCTGGATTGTCAGTGAAATTTTCCCTGATGACTATTTAAGTTTGTGGAATCTAAAATTCTTCATGTTACATTTTGACACTTAAGTTGATAGTTTGTTTGTTTGCTCGTATCAACAAGTCATTGGTAATGGCTTGTGGTGGTGTCAGGATTAATTCAGATAGTGTGCTGATCCGGGGCCGCTGTATCCATGCTACGGATGCTCCTAACAGGCCGCTATTGAGGCTGAGGCGGATTGTGAACAGTCAGGGGTTTGCACCCTACTTCTTATTCGACACGACTGCGATGTACATGTACAGTTGTGACTCTCTGTAAACGGGGACGGACGGCTGAACGTCCCCTCCCGAGGACGGGAGAGTTTCACGGTCCATTTGCCCAATTCCAAGTGAACATGGAGGAGACCGGTATTCGGTATTGAATCAATAGCTGGTATACATGACACAATCCAGAATTGTGTACCCGAATAAATCCCAGCAAGCGACCCCCCGGGATTCGAACCCGGGAATTTTGATGCTAAATTTCGCCAGAGGCAAGCACCCTACCGCTAGGCCACGCTCTCCCACAAGTTGATAGTATGATGGGTAGTTGTTATCAGATTGGCAAGACATCAAAACTGCGTGCAGTCACTTCGGTACACATTCACTTGTACAGTAATTTAGAACTTTACAAGTGTATGTCAGCAATCACAAAGTTGCAGACTAACGGGTTAAAGTTAAACTATAAGCTAAGTTATGAAGTCCAGAAAACAGCCAGTGACATTCAAATGGCATTACTACATTTGCCCTTTTAAAGAGAAATATGTCAGATTTTTTCAAGCTCAGTTGACTTACATTCATAAAATATATGGACATACCGTATATCCTCTACTAAGGGACCGCACAGTACCCATCCATTTAAGATTTGCGCTGTATAATTCCTCTTTAAAACATTGTTTTCTTGCTTGATTCTTCCTTTACTACCACTAATTTACTCTTAAATATCACTTTCCATAGTTGCACAATGGTACATAGACGACCATGTGATCGCAACAGAGGAAATACTGCCGCCGAAAGGCTGTGAAACTACCATTTTTATGGCTGGTACGACCTGAATTGACGTATTGTTTACAAGAGCTTTTTTCCAATCAAACAACAGCTATTACGAAGTAATTACGACAAGGTCCAAAGGAAGGGGTCATTTTTATGTCATTGCGGTCAAATAGTAGTCTATTACTGCAGAGGTTATCAATTCAAGTTATAATATTTATTATTTGCTCTCTTAAATCCATATTTTTAGGGGGCATTCGGCAATTCGTTACGCTGTATTTGCAAATTCAAAACAGATATAGAATCCCTACTAGTACAAAATGGCAGCTCAGCCTATATGGCAATGTGTACCGGTGCTCATTCAGAAAATAGGATATCAAAACATGCTTGCCTTTCTAATATATGGCCGCGCACACAGACGAAATCGTGATATTTTACCGCTATATAATAGCTTTTAATGTATTCCTTGCACAAAATTGGCATTAACCAAAGATGCAGTTTTGCAAATCTACACTTACAAAAGGGTATTGTTCTGTAATTTAGCAGTGTACTTGTTTGGTTGTGGACAAATGGTGAGGTTCAGGCCGACCTTCGGCAATCAAAACGTGGGACGTTTATTTGAGGGTTTTTATTTTTCATGTAAAAAGTAGGGGGGGGCGTTTATTAGAGGGGAGGTTTATTAGAGACTATACGGTACATCACGAATGCCCGAAACAATAATACAATTTGAGGTAAAATTAAAAAGTAGAGGCATTAATTTTGCTTTTTTGACATCGGAGAAAACGGGCGGATTTTCGCCAAGGCTTCATTGATCAAAAAAGCCCAATTTCGATATCCTCGTTGACGTCAAAGTGATGACCAAAACATCATGTGACTCAAAGTATTGCTGACACTGTAATATTGATGGAACCTAACCCGGACCGGCGTCAGTTGGAGGCCGACGGCCCAAATGACAACGAAGGGCAATATATTGTTATTTTTAACGGCCCAGTGCACGAGAGCCAAATTGTGGTTTAATTGACAATCTCGGCAGTTTTTTACCGGCAACACCCCCCCCCCCCTCCCCCCCCCCCCCCCTGGAATAAGTAGCGTAAAGCAAAAAGAAGGCCCAGATGCAACGACAAAAATCGCGTCATTTTCCCGGGAAGACGGCCCAGATGCAACGAAAAACACGCCCCGTCATTTCCAGGAAGCGCCCAGATGCAACGAGGATCGCGCCATTTTCGGGAAAGACGTCTCAGATGCAACGAGGGACATCGCGTGCGAATGCCATGAGAACAGGGATAATAAATAATAACTAAATAAATAAATAATTGGATGCGTTATTCACACTGATTTGCCAGAAAATTTGTAGCATATAGTTGACAGTCGTGAGTGAGATATTACGGCTACATCATAGTCGTGCGTGGCGCTATTACGCTACGTCATGCCTCGGGTTTACGTAATGAATGCGTTTATGCATAAGTTAACAGTAGCTTATCGAAAAAATGTGGCGCTATCACCATCGAAATCGAACTGCTTGGGCATTTGTACACAGGTCACCCGCCTGATGAAAGCATGCGCCTTCTGCGGGACGGCCAAACCGTCCGAAATGCAGTGAAAAGCATCGCGTCAGTTTTTCGTAAAGAGGCCCAGAGTGCACGAGGAACATCGAGTCATTTTCGGGTAAGGACGGCCCAGCTGCAATGAGGGCCAATGAGAGTATTTGCGCGACAAAAAATAGTTGTGGACGGCCGAGATGCAACGAGTAACATTTTCCGACCGGTACACGTTTTCGTTGGCTTCATTGCATTTCGGCAGCGTTGGGTTATGAAGTAATAATAAAAATTCGCAAAATAAGTTACGAATGACATATGGTCATGTTTTTTAATGTCGGCACCCAAAAATGTGGATTGCACATATTTATGGTTTCATGTCAATTTTTTGTCATACCATTGCACGACTCCAACAAAATTGTAATGGATTTAGGGCTCATACAAAGAGAATTTTATTAGTCTTCAAAATTATTGGTGCAACAATCCAAAATCATTCCAACCAACTTAGCACACACAATTCATTAAACTTAATTGCCAGGGGTGGAGGTGGATGCGGTCGCGGTGGATGCGGTTGCGGTGTGTACAGTTTCAATGGGAACCACTTTCAGATTAACATTCAATTTTTGAATTATTTGCAATAAAATGGTAAAATCCATTTATTAAGGTTTCAGGACCAATTTGGTATTACAAAGATTTAATTAAATCAATAAATGATTAAATTGGAACACAGGTAACGCACTTTCCTCCCTAGACATTCATAAATCGCCTCTTAAATTGCTGATATGGTGCAACGGTCAAATAAAAAAGGGTGAGCTTGAAATTTTCAGAAAAAGTTTGTATACAATAAAAAGGTAATTTTTTTTTTCATCCTGTACATAGGAAACGTAAAGTCCGCCACCGGACATTATATTATTGAATAGCGCCCTCACCTTGAATTTGATAAAAACAAAAAAACAGTTAACATTAAAAAAAAAAAGGTGGAAATTTTTCATAATCTGTAAAAATGGATACCTTGACCTCAAAAACATATACCCAACAGGGAAACTCAACATTGTTGGTGAATAATAAAATATTTAACACAAATTGTTTTTTAACCCCAAACAGAACAAATTTTTGAACACCGGTAAACTTATTTGGCCTACATAATTCAGACAAATTATGTTATGCATGAAAGGTCTCGTGTCTTTCCAAATCCACAAAAATAACACTTCCATTTTTATTTCAATATCCCTGATAGAATTGAAAGAAAAACAAAATATAGGAGTAAAAACTACCTTTTTCTGTTGTTTCACCCGGATAATTTAGTGACACCCTGTATATCATCCCCATCATGTGTAGTTGCATGCCCCACCCTTAAGCTTTCAGAAAATATATACTTCATATGCTTCTGATAAGAAATTTTTACGCTGGCGTGTTATTTTTATAGAGAGGTTGTGTTTTTGGCCCAAAATTGGTAGATGTGACAGAAAAGTTACCACCTTCAAAAAACATGGACCATATTTGTTTCATTTCGTTGTGGTTTTAATTATTCTTGAAGTTTTTTTTTTTGGCCAACACTGCGATATGATGGTCACAACGGCGTAAATTATGGATGGTCATCACTTTGACGTCACCATTTGCCTGGGCTGTGGAAATTTGTTGGAATAGTTTTTCGAGTAGTAAGCTATTGGGCGGGGAGGAAGGAAAATTAAAAAGGGCAAATACTCAACAAATGTGGACAATTTTCAACTTATTCTTGATTTATATGTATTCTACATTACTTAAGCTTGCCATCCATCCAAAATTTTCCAAATAGTCAGAATCATGGACAATTTCCTTTAAGACCAGCACACACGTTCAATCTAATTGAGAATTACCATTCTCTATGTCCTGTTTCCCCTTAATTTCACAATTTTCCTCATATAATAAAGGAACTTCCCTACGATTTTGTGTCTTTCCCCATCCTTAAGTCACCCGACCGAAAATTTTCAAGTAAGTAGTTTTTGTAGGGATTCCCAAAGTAATCTCCTAATTGTCTCTGTAATTTAAAAGTGATTACTGAGACTTTGTGAGGGAGACATAGCAACAGCCATTAGGTAACACTGAAGCAGGTGTTTTGTGAAGGCACATAATTACCTTCTTCCAGAGGTTTTGTCTCACATTCAGTTTCCATTAAGATATTAGACTGAGTTTGCACTTGCAACAAATGTGATTTGCACTATGTATGTTCATATTCATGTTTTGTCTGCGTATCAACATTAACAATAGTTAGAACATGACAAAGATGACGTCAGAATTCAAACTCCCACAACATGATTGATGTCAATCTTTTTCACATCCTAAGGCAGCTGTCAAATTTCCACGGAAAAACAAGATTGTGCTTAAAATAAACTTGAAATGTCAGCTTTGATAATCACAAACTTCAAAAGACAAAATCCTAAGATTTTTGCAAGCTTTAGTTTAGTAGAACTGAAATTGCTGGCCAAAAATTGCTTGGTTTGCTAAAAAAATTTCACATTGTAATTGCCACAATGCTCGCAAGACACAGGACTATTCTACAAAATCTCGCTCAATACATGGCCTTTCGCTTCCCTCTTAAAATGCTGACTCGTTTTTATTAGCAGTCTCTAGACATAAAAAATTGTAGATTCTGAACAGGATTCATGCTTTCACGACGTGAAATTACCATATTTAAATTTTAATCTGAATTGTAATGACATTCTATTTTAAAGATAACCTACTTGCCATTTGTGCATTTGATGAACAGGTCAGGCTGTCCAATATGGGGACACCTGATTTTGGGAGGACGTTACATTGGCACTAATTTTTTTTTGGTTTAGCAAGGTACACAAGATAAATTATTGTCCAATTCTCATAAAATTTGGGCTTATTTTAAGCCTATATTTTCTTCTGTTCAAAAATGCATTACTTTTTCATACGTTATGTTGTCGTTTTAATAGAAGAGCAAAATGATAACGAAGTGAACTGTGCAGGAGCCGCGGTGCAGCCTCCGGTGTTAAGTCTATGGGAATTTGGGTTTTTTGACATGCTTACTATTTTCAAATGTTGTAAATGCAAACAACTACTGATTGGAGATCTTTTCTCTTGACAGTTCCCTACATATCTTATTATAAAACAAGTACTTAAATCCCATTCACCCCTATTTAATTATTAACTTTTTATTACTTTAACATTACACAGCTGTAATTAATGTGATTCGTTTTCAAACTATACAAAGCATTACACAACAACTAACTGCTTGTAGTAGTCAAACAACAAACAGTTATATTAAATGACCAAACTAACTAATTCCTTTTCCATTAGTTTATTATGTCCTAATTAGTTTTACCAATTAAACTAATTAATGTACTAATAATTAACTCCATTTTGTCATTTGAATAGGCCTATTTGCATGTGAGACGTTGGTCAGTAATTTCGTACTAAAAACGAATGCAAACAATCATAATTGCTTGTTTATTGAAAGACTTATAAATCAATGAAGTAACTGGTTCCAATAGCAGTTTATTATTGGAATTGATGTTCAAGATTCAAAGACCAATTCATCACACATCGATCATGATGACATTTGGTTTATATAGCTAATACCATATTATTGTGACACCAACCCTGTATGTGTTTTCACATTTGAAAGTGGTATGGTCATCTGTAAACTACATGTTAATTCTTATCCATTAACTGTCAAAATTTCTTACATTAGAGGAACTCATCCCACAACAAGTCCGATATAAGGTACAAAGCCTAAAATATGTATCATAAATACGGGCATCGTTACAAGTTTATATCTACATTTCCATACACCTTTTACAAAAACTACTTTGTTACCTGTCCAGATCTTGTTGCGATTCTTTCTGAAGATTTCAAGCAAGTACCAATTAATGCTTTCTTACTGTTTATATGGATCAATTTTGTACTTCCTAATAAACGCTTGTTATTTTTCACAAAAAATGTGTCCAATAAGCTGAATATACCAAATTTTATATGGTTTGAAAGCCTAAAGTTCTGCCTGTAAGAATATATAATTATACTGCAGAAACAACTTATCTTGAAGATTTTTCATCAGGTAACATATTAAGTGAAAAAATGTGCTTTTTTGGTTTTGAACCCTATATGTTTTCTCGCACACCCTGTATATCAACGTCAACATTGAAAATATAGAGTCCTTACACCTTCAGCTTTCAGAAAATGTATGGTTTATAGTAATTACTATGGTGTTGTAGATCATTTTAATGCTAAACTAACAAATACAGAAATTGATGAATTTACTTGTTTTTCCATGATGTAACGTTAGGGTGTCCCACTATATGACACATGACCAACAGCCAAATCAAGACCTATTTGAAAGCTTTTCCATGAATAATTAAGTTATAAAAATCAGGACGCCCGATGTTCGATACTAGAGTTGGGATTTTTGAGGTTGCCGAGCTCCTGTGGAGCTCTATGGAAAAAATCCCTAAATCGGCATTAATATGCCTGATTGATTCCTCCAAAACCGCTTGATGAATTCCTTCAATTTTTACCATACAGCAAGTTAAGTTTGTAGAAGAAATTTGGAGAAAAATGCATTTGAAAATTCAATAGACTGCTAGAATGTTATTTATTCAAATTTAGTCTCATTATCATGTATTTGGGGTCCTACCACGCCTATCGATTCCACAAGGTCATGTAAGAACAGTGGTGTTCTAATGACTCGTAAGGAATGCTTGCTTACCTTCTCCGATGTTGATGTAACAAATTGCATTGTCTTTAGGCAGATGCAGAACCTCCCATAAATATATATTCCCACATAATATATATTCATTTCGATCACCCTGTATGACGACACCCCCCCAAGTGACGTCATACCCACAATCCTCTTCCTCTTTTCGTCTTACCCTCGACAAGATAAACATCCTGCAGGGGGCGGGACGGGCCGGGAATCAACATCGGAGAAGGTAAGCAAGCATTCCTTACGAGTTTTTTTTTTTTTTTTTTTTAAAATCAGGACGCCCGATGTTCGATACTAGAGTTGGGATTTTTGAGGTTGCCGAGCTCCTGTGGAGCTCTATGGAAAAAATCCCTAAATCGGCATTAATATGCCTGATTGATTCCTCCAATACCGCTTGATGAATTCCTTCAATTTTTACCATACAGCAAGTTAAGTTCGTAGAAGAAATTTGGAGAAAAATGCATTTGAAAATTCAATAGACTGCTAGAATGTTATTCAAATTTAGTCTCATTATCATGTATTTGGGGTCCTACCACGCCTATCGATTCCACGAGGTCTGAGCACGAACGTATACAAACGCACACGAGAATACCGTGCTCGCCGCTCATCAACACAGCGTATACCTGACGTATTGACAGGAACTGGGCCTTATGTTGCTTCAAATTTGTCATCTTGATCGCCATTTTTTCGTGAAGTAACATATAAGATTCGTTTATAAAATATATGGGCGTGACTTCTTCAGCAACTGTTTTCTCCGCACAGTTTATGACAGAAAAAGACCATATCGTGAGCCTTTAGCACCATAAAATCTATTGTTTACTGGGTATTTATATAGAGTGCTAATTTTCCGAATAGCCGTACGTGTTGTTACACAGGGATGCCAAATAAATCCGACCTTCCCCCCTGATAAAAATACAGCGTTCCAAGGAATGCATGTGCCATCTGCTATTGCGGTTTGCGAATGGGGTCAAAGGTTAAATGGGTCATCAGAGGTAAATTTGTGTACATCCCATATGAGTCTTAAGCCAGTAGTTCTCTGACCGAGTGAGGTGAATTAAGGGGTTTATTCATAGGATTTTGGGTATGAACACTTGTTTATGTCCAAGAGTTTTACCCTGTTCATGTTTACGATACTTTAAACTATAAGTATTACTTACAAAATATCACATTCGGATTGAAATTACATGATTTTTACCACTTTCGGCATTTGTCACGGCGGCCATGCACAAACACTTGTTTATGGTCAAATGATGCAACGACCAATCGTGTATGCCGTTACGTAAGTAAACATTAAACAATGGATAAAAGAGTATGAGTCCGTATGCCACAAAGTGTTCCCATGTCTAAAGTTAACCTGCCCTAAGTGTAATTAGTCCCAACCTTGAAAAGACATTTCCTTAGCGTTGACATGAAATAGTTTGTATTTATTTTGAAATTTTCATTTTAAATCTGTACAATTTTGCTAGTTATTTATAAATGAAAAGAACGTCCAATTTTGAACAAAACTAGTTTTGACTAGACCAGGTCTAATTTTAAATCTTGGTCTAACTTTTTGTGCATGTATACGGACCTATGAGTCAATTAAGTGCGGGTTAACATTTATGCCACACACAAACAGATACACACCACAACCCCAACAGACCCATCCTACAGAAGTAACCCCTATGTGCCATTTGCTGGACAAAAAAAAAAAATGGACCTGCTAACCTCATCATATAACCACCGACATCTGAATGCAATCACTATATCATGAGCTATAACAGGTCATGTAAGTCTTCCCATGTGCATCTTTGACCTATTTTTCTCCACAACTGTACATTTTTACAGCAAATTGTACAACCTCACTGTTGACCCAAAGGCCTGCCAATAAACTATACCTTTACAATACAAAACATTCACAGCTCAATCAATCAAGAAGTTCATCAAAATCATTGAAAAAGTTTGTCTGATTACTGATTCTCCATGTACTGTCAAATCCCTGAAAATTGGTGAAGGTGTTGCTCACCTTTTAGTTATGTTTTTTCCCTGCTAACTACTAAACCTCTTTTTATAATATAGATTTTGCTACAACATCTATTATACGTTGATAAAATTTCGAGGTAATATTAAATACAGTCCTGTGGGACACTAGCATTCTAATATTTAAGCTAACCTGTCAGTTGATAACATTTGTGGTTAGTTAAATACCTTCTGCAAGTTAGACTTTTCAAAACAAGTTTTACCACAACATGATGACCCCAACACTGTTGGGCGCAGCCACTTGTGCCAACATTAATTCCTTTGGCCTAATGCGTGTCCGCCAGCATGTAACGCGAGCGTCCAGGTACGCTCGTGCGTGCCAATTTTACTCCAACCTTTCTGATATGCATTTGACAGGTCCTACTGCTTGCAAAAGCACAAAATATAACCCTCAAACCTACATAATAGTACATGTGCATTTCCTTTACATGTACGCATGGGTGACTGCATGCATGGGAAAGATAATGGTCAAAGACACACCGTTCACTAGTACACAGGACTTGATAGTTCTAATTTATTAACATAGGTCACTTTGAAGACAATTGCACTGACCTTGCTGTGTTTATATGACAGAACAGATGTGAAACTCAAGTGACATTGATGAATGTTCCCAACTTAATTTCTTTCAAATTCCATATAAATATAAGCAACTATTATGTCGGTGCTTGGATTCAATTACATTTGGCTTACCATACAAATTTCAATCTTGGTAAATGTACACTGCAAGGCCTAAAATGTGTAAATTTAATAATATTAACAAGTTACAAAACATTTACCACAAAGTACCATTACTGACTGTGTATAGACATTTAAGGACAGATCCCAATTTTTTTCACAAAAATCGCCGTCTAAACAGTGTGCACAATTCCTCTGTTTAGCGTAGCAAAATGCTACCCACTTTGAAGTAACTGCGACACAAATTTTGGCTTGTATCGGCAATTTTTTTACAATGCCAATATATAAAAGCTCCCATTGTGATAAAATTGTCAAAACTGCTATACAAATTTTTGTAAGTAATTTGCCACTGCGTCTAAGAAAGTTGTTTTTCATCTACAAAGGTGTGTGTAAAGCTTGCAATTTACTACAGTGCAAAAACTCAACTCGGGCCAAAAATGAGAGCATTGTTTGTTTACACTTTGACAAAGACTCCAAATGTCAGAATACCAAGATAAGTGTATTTTTTTCAGGCATATTTCATAAAAATTTTCCAGAGAACAAGGGTCATTTTGCATGCACGTAATGATCAAGTGCAACACAGTGTGATATGAACCCATCCATCACTATGACCACTGGCACTCTATAACCTTATTTATTATCTCTTTGATCCACACACATGCAAATATGTAGTCAAAACTGGTCCCTTTAATGGGTATGTATCTAAGTTTATGAAAAGGGCAACAGTTTGAAGGAAGAGTGATTAGGGTTTATCTTTTCAGATCATGTAGGTCAGCGTTTAGTGTTGCAATTGGATGCTTGAAGGCGACCGATAACAAATTGTGTAAAAAAATGTGAAAATTTGGTGCAAATTATGTCATATGTGTATGACACCGTTGTGGTCCCATGCATGGTGGTTTCATTAGCACATCAATTTCATGAGGCTCAATCTAATAGTTTGTTGTCTGAAGGACATATTGGAGAACTTTTACTGAACTAAAGTGATGTGTTAAAGGTAAGGAGAATTTCACATATCTGGTATCCCTAAAAAAATCAAATTACTGGATTTTTGCACTGATGTATTAAGCTTTCCATCAAAATAACCCCATCTGAAAGGATTTAACTGAGAAACGTTCTTTGGTACAAATAATTATGAAATTTTTAATTTTGTATAGAAGCAAATATGAATTCATCCTATGTTTTATATTGAAATATAAGCAATCAAAATCACATTTTTCTCTTTTAAGACATTTCTGTGGCCAATACAAGCTATGAAATCTATGGAGTTGGTCCCAACTACATGAAATAATATTTGACACCTATTTGGGTGCCTCAAAATCTCTCATTGACCCTTTAATGGTAAAGCTGGCACAAGACAACATACTAACCTGAGTTTTTTTAACACATGCATGTTGCCTAAGAAAAGGGTGAGGACATCCCTGCCAAAACCACATTGGTTGTTAGATAGCTCATGCAGAGATAAGAATGTCTTTAGTTTTAACTGCTGGCAAGCCATGCATGTACGTGAATTACACACGCAAATGCTAATTGCTCATATCACTTCACCGCTGTCAATACAATCGATCTATGGTGTTGCTTACATTAGTCTTGTTAGAATTTCTAATTCCATTTGGTCACATAATTTTTTTTCTTAAAAAAAATGTTTTATCAGCTTGATGACAATCCTCCTGTGGTTGACCTGAAATCAATTTAGTCATGCTGTGACCCTAGCACATTACAGCTGCATAATGAAGTTTTAATTATTTAAACAAGGCCAGTCTAAAATAACGAACATGTTTCTAAAAATACAAAAGCAGTGTCTTCCCTCATACAGTTCTATGGACCTTTAACATACGCCAATTGGATAGATACACAACCATTACAGAAAACACATGCACACAAAATTTAAATGGTCTAAATAGATGACCAACAACCTTAAATTACCCTGTGGATGAGTTGTGTTTGTGTGTTTTATACAGCAGTTTTGCCTTCTCTTATCCCCCATACATGTATTTACAGCAGACATGTCCTTTTTTGAAATTTGGCATATGAGCTTAAAAAGCTCATCTTGGCTCCTTGAGGCTAGCCTGCAAAAGATCTTTTTAAAAGCTCCCAATTCTGGCTGGAGACAAGCTTTTACAAAGCATAGATATCATAGCAAGCAGGACCGACCGGTCGACCGGCACTGAGTTGGGACCAAAGCAGTTAAAGCGCATGCATTTTATTCAGGTGTAGCATAAGCATTGTTTCTTTACTGCAATCAAATTAGTAACAAGTTAAGTTTCATACTTAGACTGTCACTCAAGATTTAATCAAATTACCATGATGTAAGATGTTTATCATTCAGTTATCCAATTTTCAAGATTATTCACCCAGGCCTGACCCTCTAACCGAGCGGACAGTTTTTTTTTTTCATTTTGAAAGGGATCTCTAGTCTAAGACAGGGAGAGTAAACTGGCATGCACGAACTTCAAACATTTTAGCAGTAACAAAAATGTAGAACCTAGTCTGCACAACACGTCAGTCATATTTAGTCAGACTTATCTTAAAACTAATTGAGAGTAAGCTCACGTTTTCATTATAATGGCGATTCAACGATGGCTTGATAACGTATCCATCAACGTGTGTCATTTGTCAAGTATGTTCTTACATTGTAATCGGAAGCGCCGCCTTTCCCCCGGACGTTTTATTTCTTTGAACATGTTTCGTGCATAGTTTACAGACAATTTGACCACAAAGGTGTACCGTGCTATCGTTTCTTTCTTCATGTCGAAAGATATTTTCTAAATTCTATTTCCGTCATGTTGTAAGACCCCTCACCTATCTTTCGGGCGCCGCGCCATCGAGAGAATCAAAACTCGGCTCAAGGCTCAATCAAAACAAACCACGTGCGATGGCGAAGGGCTTTAAATTAAAACGACGTTTACTTCATGCATTATTTACACACTAGTCCGTTTTCATTTTTCGTACACCGTCTATGCGGTATTTTCCATTGGAGTTCTGATACATTTGTGGAGTTAATACCTGCAGATTTTTGCTTCGGCACCCCCGATTACCAGCCGTTCACACTACCTGAAAATTGCGTGTAATGGTAAGCATAGTGTCCGTGAAACATTTATCATTAAAAATTGCCAAAATGAAGTATTGCTGGTGCCGGCTCAAATTACGACGGTAGGAAAAACTCACAGCGGCTTTTAACAAGATGCGCGATAAATCGCTCGGACTCAAAGCATTTTAGATGCGCGACTGCGTGAGATCGCGCGCGCGCGCATCAAAAGACAATGTATGTTTACAGCCTTTTTCTCTATATCAAAATATAGGAAGACAGATCTTCTAATTCCATATTTTCTGTAATAAATGCTCCCACTCTCGTTATGTAACGCTCTTCATTTTTTGAAGATGATATAGAAGCTCGATGAAACGGCGAGCACAGAATTAAATAAGATGAAAAATACAGTCTCAAACCCGAACTCTCGCTGTTAACAATGTTCCTAATAAATCCAAAAAAATTCAACTAGACCATTTTAGCGGGCAGGTTTGCTTTTTTCTGGGCTGTGGATAACAACCATTGGGTGAGCTTGTTCCAACCTTAATCCTTTTGTGCCGTAACCAGCAGTTATTTCAGGATGGTGGTGGATATGGTTTGCAATAGAAATATGACCTATAATAATAAAAAGACCCTGGTAGCCAGGGAAAGTTTTAATTTTTACGAGGTAGGCTTTGAACGGAATCGCAACATATGTGAATATGGCATTAGGTGTGCTTCTGCATAATGAAGGATAAACTCCTTGCAGACTTTGATCCTTCTACTAGTGAAATTTGATGGGAGGACAGTTAATACTACTAGTTAGCCAAACACACTGACATTGGATTATTTCTTTAGGATCAAGCACAAGCTGTGGTAAGGAGAGCGCTGGGTGTGAAAGAATACATGACATGTTGCAAAAGTGCTGCCGCACTGCTACTAGATCTTAAGCTTGCATCATTACAAATTTAAACAGCTGTTGGAAAATGTAAGCAATTTTCATTGGCTGGTGCCCGGGTTAATTCAAACATTGAACCCAGGTGGTACGTGCTTGAGTATGTGACGTTATTTTTAGGTTGAAGCGTCGCGTCATACCGCTTTTAGCTACGTTCGCGCGCGTCTGCCAATGTTGCGTATGATCGTTGTTCGTTCAACGGGTTGTTCGATTGTTGTCACTGTGTGATGGATCCTTTTCTTGTTGTATTTTAAGCCATATAAATATTGCGAAATTGGGTTAACGATGACCTCAAATGATTTAATTTTAAAGCTATTTAGAATGAGAATACAGGTATGATTTTGGGACCGGTACTCTTAAGATGAATTGATACCGGCGACACCATTATTTTTGCGTGAAGAACTTGGCCTCCGCCCTCGTTCTTCAACTTAAATTGTACGCCTTGTTTCAGTTCGTCATAAGAGTCCGGTTCCCAAAATTCCATACCTTTAGTCTCTAATTAGTTAATGGTTGCCATGATGGTATGATAAGGAATTGCACAGCCTCTCATCAGCTTTTGCTCATTCAGCACTTCACCAGTTCCTCATTCATTGGGCTCACAACCGGACCAAAAATCTTACTTCAAACATGGCAGAAATCATGAGGATGGAGATGACAGTGCAAGCTAGGGTGTCAAATTTAAATCACTGTTATGTGACTTAGTTTAAAAAACAGAAAAAAACTAAAGTATGCTACATAGGCCATAATTATCAATTTACCTGGTCTAACTATAGTGCCAACTTTGGCTGCAATTAAACTATGCATTAAAAAGATACATGTATAGAGACAAGACCAAAAGTACACTGAAAGACAAATTTTCATGTATTTACAACTTGACCTCAGATAACTTGACCTTATGTAACCTATTGACATATAAGACGTGCATGTTCTCATGTTGGATTTCTGAACAAGTGTTTTGAAACGGGCCTTGCATTAAAAGATACGGACAAGATAAGTGTTGTGTACGGTACCGAAGTTTGATGCACAAACACAGCATGCAGCATGATTGCAGATGCAGCTATAAGGCCTTCCTCAAAGAGACAACCCAGGTGTATTGAGTCCATCCCACAATGCACCAGTTTGGGAAATTCACCTCAATAAGGTCATGTGATCCCACAAAAATCGCATTCTTTACACATAAAACCCTGATTTATACTCATTTATTGCCCATAAAGTGCTAGTACTAAAGGAATTATTATCATGATCACAAAATGTTTCTTGAACACTTTTTATCCTAAAGTACTGACATGTGTTTAGTGCAGTGCAGTGCAGTACAGTATAGATACATTGCAATGAATTATGGGATTGGTTCAAAATACCCTATGGAGACAACCCAACAAAAAATCTAATTGTAAATTTTGAATTGAGCGCCACAATGGTCTGGGTAATTAAGTTGTTAATATTTGATATGTGTGTGCTTTCTTTAAGAACATGGCACAATAAATTAGTATGAACTTACCTTTTAGTAATGGTAATTTCTGTAATTCCCTATTTTTGCTAATGTTGAACCTTGAAGAGCCTTGCCGCTTATCCTTCTTGACTAGGGGCCCTGTGCCCCGGACCTTTGTCAACTGTGCTGGTGGAGGGTGACCAGTGGCATTTGCTGCCCTGTGTTTTGCTGCCTGCAAAACAAGAAAATAAATTCTTACAATATTTTGTTATCACTAAATATGGAAAAGCAATACACCAGAACATGTTTAGCCAAGGCTTTGTGTTGTGTTACAACCGAGGTTACACTAAACAGAAGAAATTCTTAATTTTGTATTTTTTGTCTCTAAACGGACAGAAATTACAACAGTGGCCTATGGGGCACCTTGATGGGAACATTTGCTCATAACATCAAAATACATAATCAAAATTAACTGAAATTTCTGAAATACTCTTTTCTCAAGGATACAATAAATCACAAACAAATATGAAGGTTCTCAGATCATGAAATGCATATTTAACCCAGCTGTTCTCCAGTTACCATGGTACTTCTAATCTTGTACTTTTGACTAACAGCACAATTGTTCAACTCTTGTTCAACAGGTAACCAATGTGTACTTAACAGGACTGTACTAAGTGTATTGAAAGAAAGGATTGCTCCATCCAATCTGATGCAAGGCAAACATATGAAGACTGCCATTAAGTCTGTCATCCAGTAACTCATCAAACAGGAGCCACTGGGCTTTGCTTGAATCCATTAATATAGCATATAAACACCGATTTGGAAGTACACTTGAACTAGTGCAGTGCAATAGTTCAATATTTATATGGTACACAAGTAGCAAAGGGTATGAGACAAGGTAGGTATTTGAAGGTCAAAATAAAAATAGATTCACTTTTATGTAAACAAAGTTAAGGCTTTTAAAGGTGCACTAATTGTTTGAAAACAGTATTGTTTTCCTTAACTCCCGTTATTTGGAAATCTCCTTTTTCCACTGTCGATAATAACAAATTGCATCAGCTTTGTGCACAAGATGACCCAAAAACTAATATACCAATTTCTATTCAGGCGATCCCGTGACATCATACCACTGACGGCACCGGCGATCCCATCATTCTTGTCCTCTTTCCCGCAACCCATAGGCTCCCTCTCGGCGACCCCAGTGGGGCTGGGTGGAAGGATCGACATTGGAAAAAGGAGATTTCCATAACGGGAGTTAGAAACATACTGTTTTCAAACAAACTCCCCTCATATTTGAAATCTCCTTATGGTTCCAATGTCGATAATACACATTGCAATCGACATTGGAAAAAACCCTTTTTTCAGACTACACGACCATAGGCCGAGGTATTTGTCGCCCGAAAAGAGACTACCGATTCGAATAGAACCCAAGTGTCAGAGCGAGCCGAAGCTGCCCTCAAAGAGCGGCCGCAGGTAAGCACTACCCTTGGAATCAAGAGGCTGGAAGCTACTAAGGCCTAGACAGGTAGCCCCACTTCCGCTCCCCTCGCACCATATAGTTACTATTCCGGTCAAGTCCCGGAAGCTACTTACACCTGAACTAATCATGCCCTGCGTTCGAGGACCATCGAGTAAAACCGCCGGCCCCAGGCCTCAATCCTTCATGTATGTTTTATGAAGGAATTGATGAGCGCCAGCCCACAGTATTAATGATTTGTTCTAGGTGGAGGGCCGCCGTGAAAGGCAGCAGAACTTGCTACATCTCTGGGTGGAATGAGCCTTAGCACGTTCGCAAGGGCCATCCACCGCATTGGCCTGGTTGAGAACCTCGCAGACCCAACGTTGCCAGAGTCTTCTTTCGAGGCAGGACGTATGCGGAGTCGTGTATCACCAACAGCTGCTCTAACCCTATACCACGAAGGGCCCGTCAAGGGAGAGGTAATATTTAAGAGCTACTTAACGGACCCACAGTCGGTCCCTTCCCGTAACGGAAGAAGCCCACTGACATATCAGGTAAGAACAATTGCGGTGCCCTGCATCCAGGTCATTCATTTTTCTGACGGAAAAACCTGTCGGAATGTCAGATTTGGCAGCCGTAACGTCCAAAAACTCTAATCTCCCCGACATGCGTGCAATTCGGAGGCTCGACGGCCCGGCGCCATCACCACAGGAAATAGTTTTTTTTTTGAGTAACGGCGGCCAGAACTGGAGCGGAACCCATCGGCTCGTACGGTACACAGTCAACTCCGTAGGGTGGTTGGCAGGTCCCACCCAGGCATAACTGGCCCCTCACCGTGGCGGCCGGGTGTTTAAACATGGCCCAACATAGGCGTTTGCTGCCAAAAAGAGCTAATCACTCTCGTACAGCCCTCGGTGAGAACTAAAATCCCGACCTGTATTCTTTTGTGTTCGTGTCTAGGCCACTATGCAAAGCAGGTTCACCCACGGAACGAAACCACGGCTGAAGAGGCCAGAAGGGGGCCACGAGTATTAAGTCACATCGCATGTCTACCACTCGAAGGCTTAGTCCTTCATCCCCGACCAGTTCAGGGAAAGAGCATCCAACGCCCACGCTCCGGGATCGCGTCCCTGGGAGCAGTACGTTGGAAGTTTGGCATTTATTTCTGGCGAACGCAAACAGATCTATCGACGGGAGATCGAGGACCCGGAAGAACTGTTGCGCTACCCGTTGAGACAGGGACCACTCCAAGAAGTGGTCCCCGCCCCTGGGATAGACTCCGCGGTGACAATTGTGAACGACGTAACTTTGACGCTGTTTAACGTGACCCCACTCTCTATGGCAACCACTCGATCAGAGTCTCGTGTGGAGGCACAGAGTGGGAGATCTCGCTCCACCCTGCCGGTTGATGGACAACACCACCTTGGTGTTTTAGGATCTGATGAGGATCTTGCAACGGCCACCATTTCCGGGAAATGATGCAGGGATAAAATCACCGCTTTCAGTTCCAGGACATTGATGTGACTAGACTGTTCCGAGCCCGACCACGGCCTGAACTGTCCTCGTCCAGAATGTGACCGCCCCTCCCAGCCCAGACCCTCGCATCTGTGGTCAGAATCAGGCTGGGCTGAGAAGGAGGGAACTCAACGCCCGGAGGAGATTGCTGGGCACCTCCACATGATCGAGCATCCCTCACAATGGCAGTCATCGGGACCAAGTGGTCTACGCTGTTCCCATGCCGGACGATAGGCGCCATAAGGGGCAGCTGGATTGGGCGCATAGATCCGACAGTAAGCACATGTCCACACGGCTGGCCATGAGACCCAGAACCAGGAGCCAAGCCAAGGCACGAGCCTGACTGACCGCCGAAATGAGCTAGCGCATTGTGACATTGGTACACGCTCCTTCTTTGGGAAAAACACGGCCTTGGCGACAATCCAGCTTGCGCCTCGCTATCTCTTGAAGCAAGACCCTGACGCTTCTCTGGATGCTGCGGGACTCCTCGTGACCTTCCTGACAGAATGACGGGGCGGAGGGCCTTGAACTCCAGAACGGTACCGTCGAGACTCAACCCTCACCCAGCAATCGCCGACGATTTCTTTTCTTCCGTCCACGATCGAAAGATTTGATTAAGCGGCCCCCCCCAACGGGGGAAACCCCCGGCTGAA
Source organism: Ophioderma brevispina (assembly GCA_023653785.1). Taxonomy (NCBI): domain Eukaryota; kingdom Metazoa; phylum Echinodermata; class Ophiuroidea; order Amphilepidida; family Ophiodermatidae; genus Ophioderma; species Ophioderma brevispina. The sequence goes on from JAMKCH010018917.1 coordinate 19,135, forward strand.
GTTCCGTGGCAAAGGCCTGGAAACAGCGGCCGTCAACCCGTCAAACGCCAGCCTCCTTGCGGGGACGCTTGGACGTCTGGCTCTTCCCCTTGCCAGTGCCTCGCTTCTGCTTGCCCCCGACGTCCCTGCGGACTCCTTAAGAGACTGCGGAGCGCGCAGTGGAATTGTCGGCATGGCCAGCGAGGGCTTGGCTTGCCTTCCTCTTAGAAACGCTTCTTCCTCTTCTTCGGAGTTGGCGCCCTGCCCTTCCCCTGCCACCTTGGCGAGCCAGCCCTCAAGGGTCCCTTCCGTCGTTCGTAATCAGAGTTGCCACCTCTCATGGCAGATTGTCAGCTCCGATCCGAACAGGAAGACCCCGACAGGAACCTTTTGAAGGCTGGTCGGCCAGCTGCGGAGAAGAGGCCACTAAATGTGCCAAGACGTTCTTGCGCCGCGACACCAAGGTGCGCGACGCAAGTGCCATGGGCAAACATCCCAACTACCACGCGACGCCAGCCGCGGCAAGAGACACCCGAGCGAACTCGGTTGAATCCCGGCAATAGCCGCTTGCAATCCCAATGGTTCGAAGTCACTGAAGCCGAGCATCACAAATTAAGCGACCGAAGCCGCCCGTCGATTTCGGGCAGCTCACCCTCCCAGAACCATTAAATGCAGACCGTCTAGACCGTCCCCCCCCCGTAGGAGACGCGATCGCGGACCTCCCGCTCGAGTTCCAGCACGGCGAATAGTTTCTCGTAGTCCTCGCGAGGGAAAAAAAAACTCTAAAGGGCCCGATCAACTCTCCGCTCATGCCTGGACGATGCCTTATCCGGTCGGACAAGGTACTGGTCCACCCTCATGAAGGACTGAGGCAAGTCAACGCCGCAGGGCCCAAACGAATTGGGGGTCGCTGTCAGGCAAAAACCTCTGCTCACGCACGAGCAGATCGAAGCCTAAAGACCTCCTAAAGAATCTCATACACCTGGCGAGAACTAAGCTCCAGCACCCACATCCCCTTGGAATCCGACAGTGAAGTAGAGACCGTGCTCTTCGCCGCTCTTCCATGGGGACGGGCTTCTTGGCCGCCTCCGCACCCCACCCTCGGACCCACATCCGCCAGAGGCGACGAAGGATCCGAGTCCTTGGTACCTGAGGTACCCGCTACAGAAGCAGGCACAACGGGAGGGGGACTGAGGAGGAGGATGGGATGCTGGCTGCGACAACAGAGCGCCTGCGATGCGGCAGGCTGCTGGACCTGCATCACCGCCGGCTGAAGACGCGGGACCAAGCCGGGGTTTACCCTGCACTCCCGCGGAGCCAGCCCATGGAAAAACCATGGGGCCAGCCCTGCCAAAAGGCAATGCGGGAGGATACGCTTAAGGTGCAACACCCCTAGCGTTCCCCGGGTCGAGCGGGTACCCAAAGTCTGGTGGAGGCGGTGGCCGAACTCCGTAGCCCGGGCCGCACCCAATCCAACCCGATCTGGCTGCTTCCCGTACGCAGCTGCCGCCCAGATTGGACCCAGGATACCAGCCATGACCCACAGGGACCATGCCTGCCCCCCTTGTTGCCACCCAGGTTGGCACCCACCGGGGACCACCAAGCGAAGGCTGAGGCCCGGCGGCACCGAAGCCCATCGCACCCCCGGACCTAATCCCGCAAGCTGAGACCCCCTCCCAGTGGACGAGATCCCCGGCCGCGTCAGGGTCGTAGCCAGAATTATGCGCCCGGCAAACTTGGTGACCACGGCCCCCTTGGACACGAGGAGACAGCGGTTACCGCCCCGATCGTCAGTCCCGTCCTCAACCCCCGCATCATGGTAGCAAACGTCCCCCCCCCGCCTCACCCGGACCCGATCCCGCAAGCTAGGCAGCAGTTGCCCCCCCCCGCCGCAGGGAAAGCCCCCGAACCCAGACAGGGTTGGTGCCCAGACAGGGTTGAGCACTGGTCCGGCGTCGGACCAGTGCTCAAGCCCGAACCAGCCCTGGAGGCCGGCGGGCGAGCACTGCCTACAGCAACGCCAGGTGAAGTTGCCTGCACCGGAGGAGGCATCATCCCCGAAGGTAGAGCGCCAACCTCAGCCTGGCGAACCTCCCGCCCCGAAGGGGGAGGCTCAGCGTCGTATTTGCGTCGAGCGTAGCACGCAACAAAAGTACAGTTGACCTCTGCTGTATTGGCCAATCACGCAAACGTATTACGTTACTAGGATGCCTTGTTACTAGGTCAAGAACAGCTGTGCATACGCAGTCTCAGATTTGATTCCAGACATAATAGCCATTTGTATTAACCACCAAAACCCTTTTTATTTCCTGGATGCACTCTTTTATGAAAGCACCCTGTACACCAATGAAATCCACCCTTTTACCAATTTTCAGAATTTTTATAACCCACCCTTTCTAAAACGTGGGTTACCAAATATGTGCTGAATCTAGATTCAATATTAACCTACATCAAATGAGGCAGTGATTTTAATTTGACTTTACAGTGTAATTAAAATATTTTTATCAGAAGCATATGAAAGTATGTATTTTCTAAAAGCTTATAGGATGGGCCATTCAATTGCACACGATTGTGATGATTATGCAGGGTGTCACATAAAATATACAGGGTGAAACAACAAACAGACATTGCCTTTAAGGCGCGAGCTTGATCGAGCGCTCATGTGCACCATACATGCAAGTACTTTATGTGAGCATGATTTATTGTGAGCCTACAAGTAAACCAGAATCCTGCCATACTGGTCGTCTGTACCACATTTGTTTAAAAACAAGGGAATCATGCAGTGACCAAAAACCCGAGATAATTTCTGTATTTGGGGATTTCTCACCACGTATGAAAGCATTGCAAACACCATACGGTTCGTGCGCGACCTTACTGCAGTCCATATTTACCGCAACGTAACAAGTGACTTCTACTTCTACAGATATGCTGGGCAGACCAATTTGGTATCATGCCCAGTTGTGCAAAAACTTTACATCTGGTGTAGGACAAACAAACGACTCACAGGGCACATCCACTTCATTGGCGATGCGACGATTCAACTTAAAATAAATTATCTTTACACGAAGAC
>JAMKCH010018918.1:0-34062 GCA_023653785.1 Ophioderma brevispina
TTCTGGGTATCGTAATAAATGTTGGGGAACTTACCAGTGTTTTAAATGCCCGTAAATCCGAGCAAGTGTTGGAATTTTTTCCTGAACTTGGAACTGCGATGACAGAAGATGGTTTCTTGCTATATATGCACTCAGCAATGACTAATCTTGCCTGAATTTACTGAAATACATTGCTGTCAATTCATCACTTTGGGATAATGTTTTACCAGAATTGGGAAATGACGAAAAGCGACGGTTTTTGCACTCTTAAAACGATCATAACTCCGGAATCGCTTGACGTTATGCGCAGTTGAAATTTGTGGCAAAGTTGTTTTTCTTTTGATGAGTACTTTCAACTAAACTAAAATATGGAAAATAACATTTAAAAAAATTCATTGGACACCCTACTTTAAACATTAAGTCACTAATTGGCCCGTAGTCCATTTAAATCAATTTTCAGCGGCTATTGCGGTCTGGTATTTCCATCCTTGTTCACCTGTACTGTGTCAGACAGTCGCTTTATCATTACTTGTTTTCTGCGGTACAGCTAAATCAGCATTTCCCAATGCACTCAAATACTGTGTAAGAGACCAAATGGACAAATTTTGGTTTCACTTCCGATCGCATCTAGTTCATTTTAGGGATGGGCGATAAGCCAGTAATTCCTCGCCTTGATTACGTGTTACTACCGTTAGGACGACGTCGTAGCGTGCCATTTACCCACGGCCCACAACGATAACTAATTAAATCCCGGGTTTATGTCGTCGCGCTAGGTCTGTGAACGATCTGGAAAGGCAAGTTTTTAATTCTTAATTATAATTCAGATTTAATTGCATACTGTAAGAAGTAAACAGTAGAATCTTTTTGGTACGCAAACGTAGTAGCCTAATTACTATGTTTATATAGACAATTTAGCGATTGTTTAACTACAATCATTCATGCACACATACTCTCAGTCATGTCCTGTTTATTTATTTATTGTAGTTTTTTTACGTTTACTATATTCATTAGCATCATATAAAAGTCTAATCTTGAGACCCCGGCTTGAGACCACCTCCGGTACGAGACTAATTCCTCGGCGCTACATTATGCGGGGGGGGGGACGAATCTGCTTCTGATTTGTGGCATTGGGATTTCCACGCAGGGGAATGACGCTTGATGTTCGATCTTGAGTTTGGGATTTTGGAGTTGCCGAGCTCCTGTGGAGCGCTATGGAAAATCCCCTAATCAGCATTAAGTATGCCTCAATTGATTTTCTCCAATACCGCTTGATGAATTTCCTTCATTATTACTCATACGGCAAGAAACAATCATTTCATCAATTTTTGTTCTGCGAACTTTTTAGTTTTCCGTAGAGAAATTTGGAGAAAATGCATTTGAAATTCATTTTCGCGCCATTTCAAAAATCCCTCGACTGCAGAACGTTATTTATTCAAAATTATCTCATTCTCATGTATTTTGGATCCTACCACCCTATCCGACTCCACGAGGTCCGAGCACGAACTATACAAACGCACACGAGAAATACCGTGCTCATGCCAACACAACGTTTACCCGAAGTATTGACCGGAACCTGTGCTCATATGGAACCCCATTTTGATCAGATTTCCGTTCCAAGACCTGATTTGGCATAGTTGATCGCATTTTCGTGTAGTTAACGTGTAGGATTCTTTTTCATGGTGTGGCTTTTTTGCGGGCAAACCGTTTTTCGCCAGTTATGACTGAAAAATGACCGAATTTATAGTCAGCCTTTAACACCATAGAATCCATATACATATTTACTTAGTATTTAATATAGAGTGCTAATTATTACTCAGGGTGCGATTCCTTCACTGGTTTTAATTGGAGGACTTGGGATGGTACCGGTGTAGAATTAACCATTGTCGGCGTTACCATAGTCCGGGACAATGGTGAACATAGGGCAAATCGATTCATTTGACTCTTTACGCAACATTTAGTTTCACGCTTTTATATTCCCGTTTCATCGTCTATGGAGCCCGGACTATGGTCCCTACCGGACTATTCTGCTTTCACACCGGTCTCGGAAAATTGTGGATACTCCAATAATTTTCTCTGTACTGACTCACGTCTGTCTAAAGTTATACAGAGCTTGAATGTCACCAGTGAACCGATATTTACTTTGAAATGTCAAGGTAGCGCAGTTTTTCTTACTGAATATAGTAGGGCGAAAACTAAGAGAATTGATCCAGTTTCGCATAACGCAGTCGGAAACCACCACTGCCAGTCTACGGGAAACTGTGACTACCTCACTTCGCAAACCGTGAAGGACTGAAGAAGAAAAGAAGCGGAAGTCCCCTTCTTTCCCCTTTCTGGCCCGGACGAAAGCCGGCGCCAACTCCCAAGCCAAATCCAGATGTTGACCACAGCCTGGAGTACCAAGGACAATGTGCCAGCTCAGGCGTATGAGGAAACGGATATAGATATAGACACTCCTCCGCTCGAAGAAGAGACCGTTAGTACTTGTGTACGGAATCCGGATCACAGTGAGCTCATCGCCTATGGTTAGTGACCACATGATAGTGATGATGAATACGCAGATTTATTTGCACACCGTACTTGAAGACGCCACCAAAGATCTGCTTTTGCTCCCATAGCCGATCCCGACTGTACTCAATCTGTGCATGCGGTGTTTCTCAACTGCCCTTTGCGAACGTCCACAATGCAAATATTACCACATGAAAGTCTGTGAAGCCTTCAAAATAGTCAACTAATGCAACGTTAGACTTTAAGTTGTCTCCCATATTGCACCATTATTTTTAAAGAATTTACTTCTGGCGCAAATAACCTAATAAGTTGAAGGCGCCATTCAACATAACCAACCAACCAACCAACACAGGGATGCCAAATAAATCCGACCTTCCCCCCTGTCCAAACGGTAATTTGGGGAACTGCTAAGTGCATTTACTATGGAAGTCTCGGTCCCAGTGACATTAAAAAAATTATCTCTTAAACCTTTGTTCAAAAGATCTTAGTAATATCATGATAATTTAAGAAAAAATTATTAATGTCAAAATCCGTTGAGGTTAGTGGATTAACCTCGCTGCAAAATAGTGTAATTTCTAATAAAATATTCGTGACCAGGCCTAGTCTTTAGTCAAGTCTGTGTGTAACCGTTCGATATGCGTAAGAGCGCCCTCATACCGTAAGTCTTTGAAACAGACTAGCACCCGGAAGTTGATGCCGTTTTGAATTCGCTGTACTTGGTGTGGTAATCCATATCCAGCTGTAAAGCTATACTTGGATGTGTGCAGAATTGACGTCAAAAAGCTGTTGCTGTTAGGTTGGCATGTCCTACCCCCCTGACATTATGATACATTATTGATATTGCCCAGCACTGTCATTAAACCGGAATACGGAAGTGGTCTAAATGAAAATCCCGCGAAACGTACAAGGATGAAATTGGTGTATATTTTAAGCTACTCGACGATCAATAAGAGATGTTTAACAGGTGACATTGAGTTAATAATATCATGATTATATTGTAATAATTATTTAGAGTAATTACATGGTATAACATGTGGATGCAGGTGGGTGCAGAAAAGTGGGTGCAGGTGGGTGCAGAAAAGTGGGTGCGCAAATTGTGGTTACCCGTTTATGACCAAGATGGCTGATGGTTGGCAGAATACGCCCAGTATTATGTTTCAGCCCGGTGACGAATCATCTGAGTATGTTTATTCATCCCTTCAGTAGTCTCATTCTCGTTTGGATATGCAATAATTCTAGAATTGGACTGGCTGGTAAAGGAGACAACCAACGTAACGTCACGCATATTTACATAATTATAGTCCGATTTTTTTATTCCTGTCAGTTCATTAAAAGTTTTTGGGGCGTGTCGACGATTCCATTCGTTCTGAGTGGTTGTATGCTTTATCCAATCAATACAATAGAAATTCGATGTCACGATACCGGTGTGAAAGCAGATATAGTCCGGTAGGAGCCTTAGTCCGGGGCTCCATAGAAGATAACGGAATAAAGCGTGAAACTAATGTTGCGAAAAGAGTCAACTGAATCGATTGCACTATTGTTACCGGACTATGAGTACGCCGGACAATGGTTACTTCTACACCGGATCAGATTAAGGCCATAATTAAAAAAATGTCCCTTTCTCACGAAGCAAATATTACAAGGCAGATTGACTGAATAAATTCCAGACACCAAATTTTAACAAGAAAATGATATGAATAAGTAACTTTTACTAACCAAAGTTCTTTTACGTCACTAAGGAATATTATTGTTCCAGGAATTTATCCAGTTGGTCCAATCATTTATTAAGTACTTTAGAGTTTTGGTCAGTCATAACAAGCTACAATATCTACGTGGCCTAATCCTCATGTTCACCCAGCCTTGATGTTCATGACACTTTATCGTTTTTTGATTGACACCAAAGAAAGGAATCAATAGCGTGTCTCAGACTTTACGACAATCTATTCAATTGAATCTGGTATGAAGCCTTTATAAATTCGATACAAACAAGTTCATGTGCAATGGGGTAAAGCATCTCACTCTGTTGAACAAAGTTGAGCATTTCGGCTGTTAATACGGTTTTTTAGTTTTTGATCTCAACACATCTCCTCTACATTAATTTGTACCATCGACAATATGCGTTTACTGACAGGAATAAAAAATCAGACTATAATTGAAGGCATTTCAATCTGGATTTTGCGAAAATGCGCCCAAGTCGCTGCGTTAGGTACATCTTAAAAAGGAAAGCTAAACATGTTGGCCCGTATTCCAAAAACTTGTTTAACTAAACGCGATTTTAGCTTAAAATCGCCGTAATTTAAAATTTCGTTTAAGCAAAACGCATTTAAATATTTTTAACCATTTGCTTGCTTAAACAAAAGCTTTAAACACGAGTAACATCGTCATTTAAAGACGCTAACTTGAGTGTACTGTAAAACAATGTAATTTCACAGCAACTTAATTTAGCGAATTAGCAAATCATCATATTTTTGCAGCAATTTAATTTCACTAATTTGAATCAACCTGCTATGTTAGACTATAGTAATTCATCTTTATTGGCGGCAATTTAATTTAGCGATTTGGAGGTATTAGCGAAATTAAATTGCTAGCGAAAGTCCTATTGTGTTTTGATGGTTGAGCGCACAGTGTTTCCTGGCTTTCCGTAGCGTTTAAGGTGCTACAACAACTGGGCCGCGAAAAGTTGATGCACCATTGCTTGTTGTAAACTGGACAGTGCAAATGAGCCGTGTACTTACGGAAACACAAACTAAAACACTTCGTAAACTAGCCCAGTGCATATGTTTAAATTCGACGCTTTTGGCGGAGTGGTAGTTAAAATGGCCTTTAACTTTAAAATCTTCTGGAATTGCGCGTTTACTTAAGTGATACGGTTATCTCACTATTAAGGCGTCGTTTAGCTTTAAAATCGCGCTCCTAAACACATTTTTGGAATAGGGCCGTTATTTTTAGCAAGGTGGATTTTTGTCTAAATTTAGAAAAGGCCATCAAAAATTTTGGGTTGGGATTTATTCCGTTTATTAGAATTACGATATAGGCTTAATTATGCATTACATCCCCCGTTAAAGGTGATATTAGGGTAATTTTTACCGGCGCTTTGATTTTTAAACAATTTTAGCTTTCTTTTCCAGTTCATACACTGCACCTTCGACACAGGGATTAGCGGGCGGCGATTCGAGAAAAGGAAACATTTTGTCCTCCCATTTTGTAGAGCGGCAAGAACCCGTCATAGCTGCATTACTTTCAATGGCACTTGTACGTCAAATTTGAAAATTTATTCAAAATAAGGAAAACGAAAAAAAGCAGGTTTTTCGCACACAAAGGATTTTGTTATTTCAAAAAAAACTCATTAATGAACAAATAAAAGAAATTTCCGGAAAAAAAAATGGAAATGAACTATAAAAAAAGAGATGTGAAATAAAGAAATCTAAATCTAAATATAGCCAGTAAAGAAATAGCAGATCAGGTTATAAATAAGATAAATTGCCTTTTGGTATAAAAAGATTAGAGAATGAATGGAATTGAATGAATGAATAATAAACGCTTTTAACTTGCCGTTTATTATGGAAAATAAGAAGACAAAAAGAACGGATGGAGGTTGGGAGGGGAATGGGGATGGGGGGATTGGGGAGGGCCCAAAAGAAGGAAAAGAGACCTGGGAGGGGGGGAGGGAGGGGAGTGGGAATGGGGAGGGGAAGGGGGAGAGGATGGGGGAGGCTGTAGGGGGGGGAATGGGGAGGGGGATAGGAAGGGCGATTGAGAGGAGAGGGAAGGAAGGGGAAGTGGAAGAGGCGGGAATAAGAGAAGGGGGAGGGAGAGAGGACGGGAGGGGAGGTTCGGGGAATGGGGGAGGGGGAACTGAGGAGGGGGGGAAGGGGAGGTAGGAGGGAAGGGGGACATGGGTGAGGGGGAAGGGAAGGGGAGAGAGGAGAGGCTCGAAGTGGAGGGGGGGAAGGGGATGGGAAGGAAGGGGAATACTGGGGAGGGGAAAGAGAAGGAGAAGGGTCAGGCCGGCCGAGGCGAGAGGGAGGGGGAATGGGTGCAGGGGAAATTAATGGGGAAGAGGGAAGGGGAGGGAAGGGGAATGTGGCGGGGGGGAAGAGAAGGAGATAGGGGACGATGGATGAGGAGGGGGTGGGAAGGGAGGGGAATGGGAAGAGGAGGGGAAGGGGGAGGACCCGGAGGAGAGGGGAGGGGAGGGAGGGAAGGGGAGTGGGGAGGGAAGGGGGAATTGGGGAGGGGAATGGGGAGGGGAGTGGGGCAGGGGGGGTGGAGGGAAAAGATGGCGATGGGAGCCGGGGAAAGTGAAGGGGGAGGGGGAATGTGGGAAAACTCAAGCGTGCATAGAAGATGCAAAAGAATCACCTGCAGAAAGAAAGAAATTTAAATGAATAAGGGCAAATTCCGAGAAAAAAAATGAAAACAACTGAAGAAATGTGATATAATAAATAAAGTACAGTGGTAAATAGCGAAGCATGTTATAAGGTAAATGCATCTTTATCTAAATAAATGAATTAATGAATGCAGAAGGAAAGAATTAATGAATGGATAGAATTAATGGATGACCGAAATAAATCCCAACTTACCTTATGAATAAGGTAATGAATATATTGAATAAATGAATAAAAATCACAAGAAGGGAAGGGAAGAGGGGAAAGGGAAGAAGGGAAGGGAAAGTTGAAGGGAGGGGAAGTTGGCAAGGGGAGGTGGACAAGTAGAAGGCGACGGGGAAAGGAGAGGGGAGGGGTGGGGAGGGGGGGAAAGTTTGTTTTAAAAAATTTGAAGGGGAGGGGAGGAGAGAGGGGAGGAGTACTGGAGGGGGAAGGGGGGAGGGGAGGTAGAGGGGAAGGGGAAAGGGATGAGAGTGGAGGGAAGTTGAATGAAATTGTTCCTGTAAAATATTAATAACAAATAAATTATAACACAATTTTTTTGTTCAAAGAACATTTCTTTTTGGCAGAACATTTCATCAATAATATTTGTATATATGCACAAATTTGCACTCACAATATGCTACACAGTAAAGTAATCCAGCATATTAGGATGTCTGTATCGCCCCAATTAGCGTTAATTTTGACTGTGGCATAATTGTCGATGCTATACCACACAATTTTTAATAATAAAATATTAAGATTTTCTTTCAAAATAAAAGAAATATTCACACGTTTGCATTGAATTCGACATGACTTCGTCCGGTGACCTCTCATGTGCTGCCCTCTACAAAATGGGCCGCTGGGGAAGTTCCGGTGTTTCAATCGCGCTATTCAATTACGTGCGGCCCGCTATCCATGTATCGAGGTCAGGGATTCATCTCGCTGCCTCTGTTAGTCACTATTACACCTTGGTGTTGAAATTAAGGAATGTAACTTTGGCATACAAGCTTTTCGTTAAGATTCTGGCAAACAAAGAGCACGGACTGTCACCGGTCAAAATCTACAAAAAAATAGTCTTGAAATTTTCAGAAATTTACTTCCTAAAAGAGTTGATGAGATATTTACGACTAAGGTGTTGTAACACTCTAAGGAATAATTCAGGGTGTGGCGAATCGGTAATATTTATTTGGGGAAAGAGTGAAATTATTGAAAAGATGAGACAAAATGTTGTATATCAGTTACCCACCAATTTGCATGACTCCTCCTTTGACTTAAAGGGGACACTGGCACATTTGACAAAAAATAGTTGCGCCCTCAAGAGTTTCAAAAAATCTATTTTTGCATGGTTTTTTAAAGCTTTATATCAAAATCCTCACCCGAAAATGATTAAGGACCAAATCAGCTTCCTTATTGTGAACCAGAACGATTTTATAATTTACGTCGCGACGGACACGTTTAAATCAGGGGAGACGACGAAAATGGCGTTTTTAAACAAGCACACACAGTATGCATGTTTCCCACACTATGCACACCGTTTGACCGTTCTATAACTTTTTGTGGTTTTAATATCAGTACGAGTTACCACGAGTCAAAAATATTCCCAGGTAATTCATGCCAATTTCAACAAATCGAGTACACCATCACCTAATGATTGATTTATTTTTGGTCTGTATTGAAGATATTTATGAGGAAACGGAAATTCTGAAAATTTTGAGCTCTGTTACTTTTTCGTTTTCACGAGACATCACAATTTTAAAATTTGAGGGGGGTCACCTCTCTAAAACATACCCGGTGCTTGTGAAATTTCAATATCAGAGGGCCATAGTAAAGAAACTACACCCTCAATGCTTCAAACTTGGCATTCTGGATTATAATCTTTTGCCTGCAGATTGCAAATAGTGAACAGGAAAATATACCTTGCCCCAATTTAAAAATCACAGGGGTGCAAAATGCTCCAAAAACCAACTGGACCATACTTTGGGGGACCATAAGTCAAAAAGTTAAAAGTGATTGTATAAACTTCCAACATTGGGCCTGGAGATAGGATAATTCTAAATACCTACCCCTTGTTGTACAGAGGATAATATTGTACACAACGGTAGTATTCCAATGTTTTGAGGTGACCCACCTCAAAATTTAAAATTGCGGTAGCGTGAAAACGAAAAGAGTACAGAGCTAAAATTTTCAGGATTTAGTTCTATTAATATCTTCCATTCAATACAACCAAAAAAGGAAAGAAAAGAAATCCATGAGGTGATGGTTGTACTCGATTTGTTGAATGGATGGATGATCCTAATGTAATATAACATTGTGATCAAAGTTATGGAAAACGTAAAAGATGGATCTCTACAAATTACCTGGATTCTTTATCTATATCAATGTCCCTATCTGTTTTGGGGTATGTTATTTTTATGTGTAAAAATATATCTGTTATTCCAAAGCCTGAGACTTATCATTTAAGAGCAAAATGAAGAAAGGAAAGAAATGTTCATATTTTGTGAAATGTGCCAGTGCCGCTTGAAGTTAACGGAATAATGATTGTATTGTACAGATGCAGTCATGATCAGCAGGACTAGGGAACAAATGGCCATGCTCACAAATATGGGTTTGTGTTCAGTAAATTCGCTGACATAAAAGCGATGGCCAGTATGTAGATGTTGGAACGGAGATTATTGCATTTGTTGGGTCCCTTATCTTTAAAAAAATTGTTAACAGAACACAGGCTTCTCAAATGAACTTACCCAGCCACAATGTCGCTCTCGGGCACACTCTGTGTATCCCATGTATACGTTAGTATTGCGTCTTAAGGAGCATGAAAGAGCAGGTTTCGCTGCTTCTCCGTTTGAGGCAGCAGCTAATATTGATGTTTGCTTAGCGGGGAGCCAGCTCACTGTTGATTGGTTAGGGTTGAGAAGTCTATGTCCACCGGTGGGCGACGCGAAGTTAGGGCACTAATGAGAATGTGATCCGCAGTCTATGACGGAGAACCACATTGACAGGCTCTGGAGATGGCCGCAGCCCAATCGGTGTATATTTGATGTGAAGCGAACGACTCCTGTGAGCATTACTACCAGGTGGGAGAGTTCTGTCAGAGGTTTGTTTTTGTGTAATGTGAGTTGGACGGTATTGAAGTATTCTAGCAAGGCAAGTTGTTCCAGTCGTACAATGTGGAATGGGGAGCTGTTTTTAGAGTTCGGCAGCGTGTCGACAGAAAAGGTCGACGACTCGAGCGAAGTCTGCCGAGCTGGTGTTTGTGATACTTTGACCGTGGATTTGCGAGCAGGTGCTTTTTTTGTCCCACCCGCCTTATACACCAGTTGTGGTGTTGTGTCTCTCCGAAGCATGCAGGTGACACAATGCCTGAACGCACGGTAGGAAAATCAGATGGGAGTGGACGGTTGTTAAAACACAGGATCTCGTTTGTCTTCCGCCGTCAGCTCCAAGGCACGGACTTTTTAAATTATGGCGAAGCCAAATTTAATTGTCCAGGATGCGCTTTGGTTTCCGTGTAGTTAATCATCTCACGGGGGTTGATATGGCTACTGTAATAAACAGCAGAGAAACTTTTGAAGCTTTCGCATGCATTTACACGTAGCGATCGATGTTTATACAACGGAAACCACACAGTGTCACGTGGCCCATTTTCTTGCTATGGGGACATCACAGGTATTGATTGTTGCTATGTTGTAATAACCGGCAATTAAATGCCGGTCGGTGCGGGCTATCATCGAAGAAGAATGTGCCTCCATATTACAATTAATATCCAAAGGATTATCGATCCCGGATCAGGAAGATGAAGGACACCCTCTTTAGGTTGTCATAAGAACGGATGAATTTGAAACGATTTGCCGGTTATTAAAAGACATACTCAAATTTACCATTGGTGAATTCATAAAAAATTCCAAGGTACAAAAGTTCCGCAAAGTCGCTTTATGTAAAATTAAACACAGGCTTCAATGGGTAATTGAAAAATTCCAAAAAATGACCACCCCACCAAGATCCACGATGCCGCTTTGCAACGATGTGAAGATTATTATTACGTATCAAAATAAGATATAAGTGGCCTTGGTTCTGGGGAGACCTCATTTTGTATTTTGTTTTGTTAGGGGGAGTGCACACTAGTGCCACACAAAAAAACCATAACTATACATTCACTCACCACATAACCCTATAAGGATCAGTTAGACGTGGGGTGGGCACATGTTAACAACAGCGGACATTGCAGGTTCTGGATTCAGAAATCATACAAAAATTACAGGGTTTGTATTTGCTCAATATACTGGTGGTATTGAAAAAACTATAGAAAACTGCGTCATGGGAATGAGGGAATTGAGATTTTATTGGCTCTAGTAAGCGTTAACTTGCTCATGATATAATTAGCGTGGGTCCCTACTTGTCAGTAGATATGGGCCATTGTGTTGTATTGCAGTCGTTGCAGAGAATGGCTTGGTTGTAGGGCCATGAGATCGGTTATTATAAAAATTCAATTTTAGCCAAAGTGCACTACATCGCATATAAGCTATAGGCCCTCCATCACCTGACCATCACATTTCCCTATTATTTGGGACGCATCAAGTTGCAGCAGAAAGTGATCTATATTTCGGCAGTGCAGCAGCATTGCACTGCATTGCAGTAGAAGTATGGACGGACCTTTAAACTAGAGTGACCAAGGGGGGTTCCTATGGACCCCCAAAATTTGTTCTCGCGCTGGCCGCTTTACGCGTGGGGTTTTTGCGCCGATTTTTTTTGTAATTGTCTGATTTTAAATGCGCTTCTTTTCATACCAAAATAACTAAAATCGACCAAGCCGTTAATGAGTTAAATAGTGGGGTCCCATTCCCCCCCCCCTTGGGCACTAACGGAAGTCATCTGAGAATATTTTTAAAAATCAAAGAACCAAAGCGATTTTGTTTTGCTGATATAAGTTCACACATACATGTAATAGTAAACAATTATTAGTAATATTAAAAATATTTAAACCTTTAGGTGCTGAAAACAACAATTTCATCGTGGACGTTGCTAGACCGTTACTGTACCAACCCTATGGGAAAACTACATGTATTTTGCAACACCCCTAAAATACAGGATACCCTAAGACTGCTGGTTTTGTGTTAAATATATGTAATTTGGATGTTCTTGAATAGATATCAACATAAAATAAGTTTTCAAAATGTTTGATGTAAGCGCAAGGCTTATTTTTGGATTTCCGTCTTTTTGCTCAATTTTCGCGTGTATTGAAAACAATGTTTTGCCCCTAATTTGCAGCCAAAGTAACAAAATTTAATTTTTATTGCTGATTTGAGGTTGTCTTATGACCCTTCACATGTAGTTTAAATTTCGTGCAAAAAATCCCTCGGGAAAATGGTTTTCTTAGGCCCCTTTGGCATTAACGGGAGTGAAAACCCCTTGGTCATTTAAGTGTTAAGGTAGAGTTCACTCACACTGCACTGAGTTGTGTGCAGAGAGCTAAAGAGAAAATGATAGGCCCATTTTCAATGTGGGGAGGAT
The DNA here is from genome assembly GCA_023653785.1 of Ophioderma brevispina. Taxonomy (NCBI): domain Eukaryota; kingdom Metazoa; phylum Echinodermata; class Ophiuroidea; order Amphilepidida; family Ophiodermatidae; genus Ophioderma; species Ophioderma brevispina. The sequence goes on from JAMKCH010018918.1 coordinate 12,363, forward strand.
GATTATTAGGCCGTGGTGGCCCAATGTGTTCGTTTTGAGGTTTGTTTATTAATTGTGGCGGTCGGGGGGCATTCGTGATCCACAGCCTCGTCCCCAAATTACAAAAAAGCCCAAAAACCAAAAGTTGATTTTTGATATCATCTGAACCGTTGGCTCAAGTATTAAGTATAGTATTAGTAGAGTATGTGTGCCGAATATTACATGCAAATTCTATATATAGGGCTATATCCTGGAAGAAATTCGTTAATTTGTATTTCTGTCCGAAATGGACAGTCATTACGACACAGGGGGCCTATGGGGGCAGCGCGATACAAATATTTTGTTTCATAACATCATCAAACGGAAATCAGAATCAACTGAAATTTTGAAAATAACGTTTTCTTGAAGATAGCTAGTGAATCATAAACAAAAAATAAAATGTGCTAGAATTGATAGTATGCATTTTGTAAAAAAAGGGCCTGTTATCTAATTCTGTTACAAAAACACACTTACGTCACTTAATAAATTTCTTTCCTGGTTTTCTAACTGAACGTTAATTTTTAACTTGATGGATTGTGTGTAAAGAATTTTCCTGGAAGTCCTAAAGTACGCGGTTTTATATTCCAGTCATTCTACATACGTAGAGTTTTTCCGGTATTTTTGGGCGTTTAAATCTCAAGTTTCTTTCATATTCTGACCATATGTCATATGTACGGGCACTTTTGTCGTTGTCACACTGCGACAATTACTCGGCACTTGTTAAAATGGTCTTAAAAACGTCGTTTTGGACTACTTGTCAGCCGGGACCTCGAAACGTGCAAATAGCCGGCACAACGTAATTTGAACTTTTGTGAATGATGAATGTGAGTTCCGGCTTGCCAGTCAAAACGACGTTATATTACTGAAAAAACATTTTTAACAGTGTTGGTATATTAATTCCAGTCAATACTAATTTTATATAACCTTCAAAAAATCAACTTAAAAGAGGCTTTTAGAAAATGAAGTACGAAGTACTTGGTAATTTCTGTTTCTTTATTATCAGACGTTTAGTCTGTATATTGTGAATTGGTCTACTTTTGCAAATCCAAATGTGCGCTGACAGAAGACAGTTAAGTGGACGTTTTGGGGGTAGGTACTGCCTTTTTGTCATTTTGAAAAAAAATTGGACTTCTGTCAACGGTTTTGGATAGAGGAACGTGTTTGGGCTATAAATTGATGATGTTAATGTGTTGAAGTCTTCTCCAGGGCCGAAAGGCTTGTCTTGTTTTTTTGTGAAGGAAAAGGGGGATTTTTGGACGATTTGTGAGGCATGTAGTTTCAAGAAATGAAGTACATTCTACAAACTTGCCAGTGTGAAATATTCCATGTTCCTAAATGGGGGGTTCATATTGAGAAAACATATAATGTGTGTGCTCGGAGAGAGAGCGGGTGAATAAAAAAACTATTGGGAATCTGAAGGCTTTGGGATGATTTAAACACATGCAGAACATTGAATTTGGATTTAGTTACTGAAGAAGATATAGTTGTTTTTTTAATTGGACCAAATGTTACTTTTTCTGCAAGATGGTTTAACTTTCATATGACTAAAGAATGTTGACGAATCAATTAACAAAGGCCAATCCCCAAATACATTTTGTCAAATATCCAAACTAATGCTGGTCAAATAGTGTAACATCACAATTGGTGATGCAGTCTGATGTCTCATCTATTGTGTTATGGATATGGTGAAATAGATTAAATATTCTAATCTCCTAAAGATACCACCAATTTGGGGCGTCTTAAGCTTGCAGAACATCAGTCATGAAATCCAATATCCCATAATACATTGTGTGATTTCTCCCGTATACACCAGGCATATGCCAGAATCAGATGTGATCATCAAGGTCCCATATTGTGTTGTGGGTATATGGTGCACACAGTATTATAATCATGTTTGTCTTTGGCACTTAAGTACTCTGCTCCATGGGGCTTTCCCTGTTATGCATGGGCTATACTATTTATTGTCATATTGACAATTTATTTCTTGCTAACTCATATATAAAAATTAAAATAATTTCTTGCTTTGCCTGTGGATGAGTTAGTATATATCCAAAAAATGTTGTAAATGAGAAAAAATCAGTCCATTTGATATCTTAATACACATGACTGTTTGTCATATAGTTTTTTTTATGGAGGTAGATGGATACTATTTACATGTAATTGGAATGTGGGCTGTAAATAATCAGAGAAAGTGAGAATATGAGGGGGTGTGAGCATGGCACGCAACCTTTTTTGGTACGATTTGTGTGACCGACTTCCAACTTAAGAGCTTGGAACTGATTTGTCTTTTAATATGGGCCCTTAGAATTAAGAAAAACAAAAATGGAGGAAACTTGGAGGCCTTTGAACTAAATTTTGCTCAAATTCAGCTGAGGAAACAAGGGAGAGTCTGAGAGTGAGAAGCGAGAGACTCTGGGTAGGGATTGTGTGTTGGCCCGATTTTATGAACTTAGGGACTTGGGAAATGATTTTTGTCTTTTAAATTAGGGCCTTAGAATGGATTTGAGGAAATATGCAGATGCAGACTTTAAACTCAAATTCGGCTCAATTTAGCTTCTGAGGCAACGATTTCCCAAGGGACCTCAAGACCTAAATTAAGCTTTCAACGAGCTAGAAGTATTAGTAACTCAAGTGCTGGAGTGCTGTAGAGTCATGGAATGGGGTTTTGGCGAAAGGAGAACGCTTGGGGGTTTGTTTGGAATAAGAAACATGGGATGTTGGGGAAGTGACCTGGGGTAATTGGGAAGAGAAACCCGTGTTAATTCAGAAAGATCATGTTGTCTGGACCGGAGACCCGTGAGTATTTGGGAATTGGCCATATTTGGGGTAGTTGTGAAAGGGCACCTGTGTTAGATGAGAATTTTAGTTACTTGAGAAGGATGCTCGGTGGCAGCTTGGAAGGGGCTCTGAGACAGATGAAAAGGGGATCTTGTGTAGTTGAGAAAGGACATTGTGGCAGTTAGGACCTTAGACTCTGGGGAGGTCAATAAAGTGGACTTAAGTTGCAAAGGGACCCTGGGGTATTTAAACAAGGGCCCTAGGTAGGTGACAAAAGTTAACTAACACTACAGGTCACGTCTGATAAGGTTCCGTACGGAACCTAACAACCCCCCGCCACGAATCGCGAAAGCCGAGAACCGCGAAATTCTAGTTCCTCTTGCATTATGTTACGAATTTAACAATTCACATTCGGCCGTGTCTTATTACTGAACCCGAGTGGCATTCGACTATCAATTTTGACAATCTCGTATAACTTGTACGTCAAACTATTCGGCGATGACGTATTTGTGAAAAAAGTTTCAATAAAAAGGTTCAGCCTACGGGATAAAAGATAATGTTCAAGGTTATTAATCGTCTCAATTTCTGAATGTTAACTCATAGCTTTGCTTATCATGAAAGCATTGTTATAAGTTGTTTATTATGAGCTTTTTTACCTGAAATTGCGTAAATTCCCCGGGGTAAATTCAACATCCATATTTTTCAAATAAGTAAGTCATTGTAAAGTAGGGCCAATGTGTTATTTTCCCGGGTAATTTTTCTGTACACAGGAGGCGTGAGGAGAAGTAATTATAGTAATAAAGCCTGAAACTAATGTTGCGTGAAGAGTCAACTGAATCGAGTGCCCTATTCTTTACGATTGCAGCCGGATTGTGAGTACGTCGGACTACAATTACTTCTATACCTGTCCTTGAAACGAGTAATCAAGAAAACGATGTTTGAAACGTTTAACTCTTAAGTGTATTACGTGAATAAAAAAAAATGTGCAATGATTACAGATGACCTTAACCTTGATAAAATCACTGAATCATAGATTTGTTGTTGTTTTAATAAAGAAAATCTAATATACTTCCAAGTAGTAGGGGATCCATGGGTGGAATATTTGAGGGACCCTACTCAAGATACACTAAAAGGTTTGAGAAGTGTTTTTGGACAATTCGAAGGTGCTGATTCTGAATATGCACCATGCAAAAATTGTCAAGTTGGTGGAAAGTGGATTTTAAAGGGGCATTACCCGATTTTCCTTTTTTTTTAAATATAGCTTTATGAAACCATCTGCAAGATCCACTAATTTGACTAAAGGGTTGAAGAAGTGTTTTATGTCAATTTGAGGGTGCTGATTTCAAAAAGACACCTTAAAAAATCACCACATTGATGGAAAGTGGATTTTAAAGGGGAATTACCCGATTTTCCTTATTTTTTAAAATATAGCGTTATCAAACCATGCGCAATATCCACTTATTTGACTGAAAGGTTTAAGAAGTGTTTTTGGACAATTCGAGGGTGGTGATTCCGACACATGCACCCTGCACAGAAAAATGGTATCCCCTCGGACAAAACTACACTCACTTCACCACTTCATTACTTTTACGTTTGTAATTTTTAACACGCATAATTATTTACGACGGGAATAAGGTGTTACAAATTATTTCCAACTACTTATTCTTTTCCCGCCTTTTTTATGAGAGCATTCACATGACAATTTAAAATTATCTGTTTAAGAACTAATTATAAATGCATTTAGAGTAATCATCATTCGAAGAACAAAGGTCAATATAAAGATAGTCCAAACAGTACTTAACCTAACAAGCGGGGGGAAAGGGGCAACCCCAGTCATTGGAGGATGGTGTTTTTTGCCCCTCCCCCTCCCCCAATGCTCTTTCCCCTGCCTGCCCTCTGGCCTGTCCCCTCCCCAAACGAAATGTCTGGTTACCTGGATAAAAAACGGATCTCAAAGGTTCCAGCCTAAAAAAATGTTCATTTTGGTTGACTGATATTAATCTTGGGATTATGTCCACTGAACATAAGTCATCAAAACAGACTTGTCCACGGAGCATCATTTTTTCCTTAAAGCAATATTAGCACTTTTTTTTGAAGACCGGCCCCCAATTTTCAAAAAGATTTAATTTTTTTTACACGGTTGCATTGGTAACTGCTATAAATTCTAACCCTGTGGAATGTTAAGTCCGAAAATGTCTGTGTGTCACAAACTAAGGATTTTAGTAATAGAAATAATTATTATCGGGGATCCCGATAATAATTCACACAACGGCTGCTGGACACGGCCTTCCAATTGCAAAATCAGCCGGGAAATAGCGCCATGTACGTGTCTACCCTCATCCATTAGTTTGTTTTGATGGTTCAGCCAAGTCAAGGTAGAGGTTATCTTCGTGAGGGTGGCACTATTTCATTATGGACGGATAGAAACGTAGCTTTCCAGCTCTGCGTTAAGTCCAATCGGTGATCCCAATTCTAATTACAAAAATCGCTTATTGTATGATAACTACGCATTTCTTAGCATTCCTGTTCACAGGTATAGTTCCAGACATACCACTTCCAGACTGCTAAAGACTGGTGCCGATTGGCCAATTTTCGAAAATCGTGAGCAGTTTTTCTGTTTTCAATGTAGTTTTGGCAAGTGGTCTAGGATTGTTTGTACATATTTGTATAGTCTACCGATTATTTGTAGAAACTGCTTCCAGGACTGTTCAAAACTGGTGCCGACTGGCCAGTTTCGAAATCGGAGTAATTTCATTTTTCGGTGTAGTTGTGGCCAAGTCTGGGAGTGCCCTGTACAGTCTTCTGCGTCTTGTGTAGTCGGGAGCACCGTGGCAAATTTGAAAAAAAAAAACGGCCACAATTTTTTCTTGCAGCTTAAAAAAATCGTGGCGGGTTTGGAATCGGGAAGTGTGTGAACGCAAATGTCACAACTTGTGCTTTCATGTTAAGGTTTGCGAATCTGATTGGGAAATGAACAAGTGCCATGCTTGATCGTGTTGATTTTCTGATGCTGTGGCCTATTGCTAGGCGATGAGCATCTCTTGTCTTGGTAAGTTTTGTAAGTTTGAAACACAAGACTGCAGCCGATTTTGAAAAAAAAAAATGGTCTGGTGTAGTGGGAACGAAGGTCTGCGGTCAGCGCGGCTGGTTTCTTATAGGGTCTGGACTTTCTTGGCGTACACACTCGGCGAACAGTCGACGAGCAGTCTTGACAGAGACAGGTCACAACTTGTGTCGTCGGTTCAAGGCTTGAACTGATCGGGGATATGAACAAGTGGCGTCGCCAATAAACATGATGATCTTGTTTGAGCAATGCTGTCGCCTATACGGCTAGGCGTGTCAGCACCCCTTGTCTCATTGACGATGGGGAAACTCGCAGACTATAATCATCCCTGGTCGGGATAAAAATTGTAAATTTGCCAAGTTTAAATTCCAATGATGAAATAGCCGGGAAATAGCGACATTGTACGTGTCTACGATCATCCATCAGTTGTTTTATGGTTCAGCCAAGTCAAGTTAGAGGGTATCTTCTCGACTGGTTGGTGGAACTCTTTCATAATGGACGGATATAAACGTAGAATTTCCAAATTCCAGCTCTGCCGTTAAGTCCCAATCTGGGTCACCAATTCTAATTACCAAATCGCTTATTTTATGATAAATACGCATTCTTAGCATTCTCGTTCACCGGTATAGTTTACTAGACAATACCACTTCCGAATGTTAAGACTGTTGCCAATTGGCCAATTTTCGAACATCGGAGCAGTTTTTCTGTTTTCATATGTAGTTTTGGGCAAGGTCTGGGAATGTTCTGTACAGTCTTCTAGTCTTAACGATATTTGCTAGGGAAAGAAAACCTCTTCCAGACTGTTCAAAAATGGTGCCGACTTGCCAGTTTCGAAAAGTGAGTAATTTCCTTTCAGGTGTAGTTGGCCAAGTCTGGTAGGTGTCTTGATACAGTCTTCTGCAGTCTTGGGTGTCGGAAGCACGTGGCAAATTGGAAAAAAAAACGGAAAATTTTTCTTGACGCTTAAAAAAAAATCGTGGTGGGGTTTGGAATCGGAAGGTTGTGAACGCAACATGTCACAACTTGTGATGTCTCATGGTAAGGTTTGCGATGATTGGGAACTGAACAGTACATGCGTGCTCGTGTGATTTTCTGATGCTGTGCCTACTGCTAGCGATTGAGCATCTCTTGTCTGGTAGTTTTGGTAAGTTTGAACAAAGACTGCAGCCGATTTTGAAAAAAAAATGGTTTCTTGTGTAGTGGGAACAGAAGAGGGTCGGGTTCGCGTCGCTGGTTGTTCTTCTTAGTGAACTGACCTTTCTTGCCGTCAACAAGCTGCGGCGAACAATCGACGACCAGTCTGACAGCGACATGTCACAACTTGTGTCGTCGTTTTCAAGGTCTGTGACTGATCGAGGACTGAACAAATGGCGTCGCCAATTAAACATGATCGATCTTGTTGATTTCATGATGCTTTCGCATATACTTCTAGGCGTTTCAGCACCCCTTGTCTCGTTGACGACGGGTAAAGTCGCAGACTAATCATCCCTTTGGTCGGGATAAAATTGTAAATTTGCAAGTTTGAACAAGACTGTAGCCAATTTTGAAAAAAAAAATGCGGTCTTGTGTAGTCGGGAAGAGGTGGGGGTCGGGAGCTTTGGTCTTCTGTGTTATCGTACCTTTAACATGGAAATCCCTAAGGCCCAAATCGAGCAGATTGTTCCTACCCCCCCCCCACCTTGACAAAAGACTAAATGGTATTTACACAGCTGCATGCTATGATTCCAGATTTGAAAAGCCCGGTTGCCAAAACAATTTATGTGTACTTATCATTCCATCAGGAAATACCCATGACAAGTCTGCAACTAGTTGTGCTATCCTAAAAACCCTTTTTCGGTCTGTGCCAGATTCAAGAGGCAATATAAAACTGAAGGCCCATAACAGTGTTATACAACCTTTCCGTTTCTCGCCCTGTGGTGGTGGGGGCACTCTCAAGATAGACCCCCCTTTTTCAAACGTTTTTTGTAACAATGACCCCCTTTTTTGTGCTGCGGTCTTACCTTTTAATTTTACCGCAATAACTCTTCCCCTTTTTAACGCTTCAGATACTCAATACCCCCCCCCCCCGCCCCCATTTTCTTTTTTCCTGCTACCCCCACCGTTTTTCACAAGATTCCATAAAAGTATCCACTTTTAAACATTTTAACATCCAAATTCAAATTGCACACGCGACGCGCACATTTTGAACAATTTTTTTAATTTAATTGCAATTTGAACTTTGGAAGAGACGCACTTCCTATTTGAACTTCAGGTTGTTACCTCATGGCCCCTTCTTCATTCTAAGTTCCATACTGAATGAACACCCGTTTTCTATTCAGGCTGTTGTACTGAATGACGTTATTTTTTTGTTCATATTTTTACCTGTAAGGCCCCACTTTTTTCCCCTGAGGCCAGACCCATAACCGTCCTTTAGTTAGGCAGTGCCCCCGGACCTTTTTAGACGAATATCATTACTTGAAATTTTTCATGAGCATATCAAGACTCGTTTGTTAGTACGGTAAAAGAGCGTGTAACTACATTGCTGCCTCACTTGAAACACTGATTCAGTACTTATTTGACTTGTCAAATAGAACTTATAGTTTCGGAAAAGAATTATTAGTGCTACTAGTATTCATTCGAACTGATGCTGTCATTGTTACAACAAAGTTTGTGTCACCATCCCTGCGTACGGTTTAAGGTTGGCAAAATAATATTTCACCCACGTTGGTGGCTTTTCTTCACTAGCTCTTAAATCAGGTAATACCCCTTTTAATCATTTTATCGTTGAGGTTTTCATACATTTGAATACAAACAACAAACAAATTTAATATCCTGGACCTTTAATGTGACATTGAAAATTTTTCTTGAAGAGTGTGCATGCTGTATATTAAAAAAGCTATTTTTAATCAAAATCATGGGTATTTCCCTTTAAACAATAAGTTCACCACTTTCCACCAACTTAAAATTTTGCATGGCACAGATTTGAATTCAGCACCCTCGATTGACCTAAAACACCTCTCCGATCTTTTAGTGTATCTTGAATAGGGTTCAACAACCCTTATTTTGAAGCCTTTAGGCTTGATGGATCCCCTAGTAGAGTGTTGAAATGATAAAAATCGAACATTATTTTGTAAGCAACACCACCTCTTTTTTTCCTCCATTCCAATGGATTCATACAGTTTAGGCAGATAGTACGTTTAATGTAACGATAACACGGGACATGCATTATGAAAGTATGAATGTCAGAGTTTACTCGCAATCGCCAATCGTGACTGATTAATTGTGGAAATGGTACATAGTAAATGTTAACACAAACTCTCACCCAATTAATCCTTTTGTGTAAATTATAAGGGTTGTTCACACACTACGACCTTGTATCCGGGTATAGATACAAGCATATGATGCCAATAGTGGACTAAACTCTTGGCATATCCTAAACAATGGGGAAGATCTTGTTGTCCTGCTCTGCACTAGACTGGTTCCATTTCTCAAAAGTGCTTCCTTCAACATGACGAATTGCATTTTTGAGTACAACAATTGGTTTGTGTTTTTAGAGATGAAATTTTATGCTAATTCAAAATTTCTGGTCCCCAAGCGAATTTTTGAGAGGAAATGTTCTAAATTAGCATAAATTCCAAGTGGCCGGGCATTTTAACGTTTGTTTGTACATAACATCAAGATGGGAGGTGCCACTGTTGGTGCCGGGGAGCTGAAAATTACCTTTTGCCAGCACACGCGGGCACCTTTTTTGGTGCCAGCAGCTTTGGCAATTGTCATCAGCCCAGTGTGCTGGATTTTTCCCAATGGGCTCTTACCCATTTGGGGGCTCCTGTAATACTCCACTCTATCCTTATTCAATCTTCTCAAGGCTTTCTATAACCTATTTTCTGAAAACCTTTCTCCAACTTTCTTCTTCGCACCCGCTCTAGATAGGTGAGCCTCTGGTTGGCTTGATAAGTAAGCCATTTGGTTGACTTGTAGTTTTTCTGTGGGCTAGGATAAGGGTTTTTCCCATTCTGTTTGTAGGTTAGAGGCGCCTAATCCTTAGAGAGTAGTTCAACACTGTAATATCCGTCTGGGGTACAGACACCGATCCGCCGATGATGGTGACGGCGAACCCCACCGGACGCCAGGATATGGGAGAGGTTTTCCAAACAGGGGAAAGCATCTTCTATCTTCTTTGTGGCTGACCCAATGCTATGTGGGTGCCATCTGGTGTGTGACTCTATCTATTATCTTAACTATAGATGAAGTATTATTTTTTTTTGTGGATTTAATTGTTGGAGCCCTGTTTGTCATAACATCTGATTACAAAGACTCCTTCTAATATCCTGACTATTGGGCAGCGCATAGCTCAGTATTGATTATGTCATCACCACAATCAAATATTGGAACAAACCAACAGCTTTAGGTTCTTACGGCGGAATGGGAGAGAAGTGCATGGACATCACCCATTCTAAGTCCGTGAAGCCACGATCAAACATGAAGAGACAAGATAGAAAAGACATCCAGTGAGGAGGGGTCGCCTGGCTAAAAAGCTCGCCCGCACTTCCTCCCTCGAGCCCCCGCCAGGAGTGTGTTACCAAATCAAAATCGGGAAGAACCACCGAACCCAAACAGATTAGATCCTCATCTTCTGACGCTCAACACCGAAAATTCTTGGAAAGTGTATAGCTGATCCACCTGTCTATCGAAATGAAGGGATGTTCTGAATTGAGTAGTGCCAAAACAACAGTGAACATCGTGTCCTGTAATTTTTAGAACCCTCCTGTCTTCAGGAAAGAGTGACCTTCTTGTAAAGAGATGCAAATATTGAAATGGGATTTGTTTTGGTCTGCAGAGGGTTTGGCGATGGAAGACCAAGGGTTATGGATCTTTATGAGGGGTGTAAGTCATCTTCTCTGGAGCAGCAAAAGGTTGAAGACCGTGTAGGATTTCTTTTGATGAAACGCAACAAGTCCATACTTAGCTTGATCCAGTATTAGGTGAACTCATCTGTCCATCAGATGCAGAGGTCCAGCCCTAACATCACGATATTCCAAGTGTAAGCGCCAACATCCTTCGCATCCTGATTATGTAGTTTACGACTTCCTATCCACAAACCCTCCAAAGCAAAGTGATGGCAGCCCACCAAACAAGACCTACTTATAATCATGGGGGATTGGAATGCTAAGGTAGGGAAAGATCATAAAACCTGGTGGACCTACTATTGGAGACTGGATAGAGAGATCACGACAAGGGTGGAACGCCTTTTATAATTTTTTGCAAAAAACAAACCGCCTCGTAATTCCAACCACCTCTTCAAACACAACCTCCGGAAGTGGACATGGATTTTCACCCTATCATAAGACTAAGAATGTATTGACCTGATCCGTATCAGAGATAGTGGAGATCAGCGTGGATACACCAGATCATTTCAAAGTGTTGAGGTTGGATCAGACACTCCCTTGTTATTGGCCAAGCTGAGGGTGAAATTCAAAGTTAGAAGAAAGTCCAGAAGAGAAAGTGAACCTACCAAGCTTGAGAAGCAGCTGTCAAAAAGCCGAAGTCAGGAAAAGCCCCTGGTTCTGATAGATCCCCGGAGAACTGCCTCAAGCTGGTGGTGAGTGCATCATTGCCATGGCACAATATCTGCAATGATATCTGATAATGACACATTCCAGAAGACTGGACAAAACTATCATTCCTTACCATGCCCCATTAAGGGAGACATCACAAGTGTGCGAACTACAAGACCATCATCCTGATTAACCATTCCAACCCAAATTTCTTTCTGGAAATTATAATGAGCCGGATGAAGCCTATGTAGAAGCCATTCTAAGCAGAAGAACAAGCAGGGGTTCAGACCTGGCCGCTCCACAATGGAACAAGTCTTTTCTTCGCCCTGCAGCCCAATCCACCATCGCCTAGAGAAGAAAGATGGGAGGGTTTTTGCTGTCCTCATTGATTACAAGAAGGCATTTCGATCGAGTATGGCACGATGGCCTCTTTACAGTGCTGCTTCCATATGGTGTGCCCAAAAACTGATCAACATCATCAGAGTTCTCTATACCAAGGCTAAAACTGCATCAGACTTAATATTACAACAATCTTACAGAGTGGTTTGAAACAACTATTTGGCCGTGCGCCAGGGATGTCTTCTATCACCAGACACCTCTCACCGGTTTCTCGATTACATCTTAGCAGAAGCCCTTGATAACTGTAAAACTTGGGCTAAACGTGGATGGCTACAAATTAAGACCTCCGTTTTGCTGACTATATAGCTCTCATCGCGACTCAGAGGACGATCTCAAACCTTGATTAGCAAGTGGCCATGCTAGCAAGAATCTGGGATGGAGATCCATTAGTACCTAAAACAACAGCTATGGTATTCTCCCGTGATGACCAGCTCCCAGTACAGATCCAGCTTGATGGTTCACCACTTAAGCAGGTTAAAACAGATTCGTATGTGATTAACGCTAACACCATCAAACGATTCCACCAGCGAAATCAAAAGCAGATTATCATTGGCATCAACAGTCAGCTAGGAAATTAGGCAGAGAGTCTGGAGTGATAAAGACCTCTCACAGTCTCCACCAAATGTACGACTTGTTATTCACTAGTCAACCCAGTGCTTTCGTTGGCTCTTACACCTGGACAATCAAAGGAATGACAGGAAGAGTTGGAAGCATTTGAAGATGCGATGCTACAGAAAAATCCGTAATATCAGCTGGAAGGATAGAACAACTCCGGAATGAAGAAGTTCTGTCAAGAATCTCCTCCTGCCACTTTCAACCAAAAAGAATCCTATCTCGCATCACTCTGCCTCGCAGCTGACATGGTTTTGGTCACTTTTCGAAATGACAACATCGCCTACCCCAAACGCATTTTTATGGAAACGGTCGCAGCACAACAGACAGGGAAGACCAAGGAAGAGATGGGAAGATGACATCATTGGTGGGCACCACCTTCCACAAGGCATATTTGGAAGCGGAAAATAGGAATAGAATGGTCTAAATTTGTTCGAGGAGCCAACGTCCTATGGACATTGGTGCATAGATAGATATATAGATAGAACTCAAGATTTAGGCTTGTATGACTTCATTCTAGGGTCTATACAAATGTTTCAGGGTCAAAGGGAATACAATTATATCATTTTTATAGCATTTGGTCCACTAACTTAATTTTGCATAAAAATTTCAAATGGCCTCCATTTGACATTTTGTGTACATAAACACTCCAAGATTTAAGGCTTTTACTTCCATTGTTGTGTCATACTGTATGTTTTCAGGGTCAAGGGAATAAATTAGATAGATCATTAGTTATCATGGTCATGCCGTCATGAGTGGGGTAATATCAATGAGGGTGGCGTACCTTTTCACAAATATTTTAAAACATTTTTAATTTTGTATTTCTTTGGTTTTGGTTTTGTTATTTTATTTAATATTTCATTTTAAAGGATTATCTAGCTTTGATATTGTATCAGATTCAATTTTGTGCCATCTTTACTTTTTGAGGTGTCCGTAATTTGAGTCAGCGGGGTCAGAGAGGGTGGTGCGTATGGATGAGGTGCCTACGGTTGAGGCATGTTTTAGAGTCTAGGGATGTTTGATATTCGGGGGTCGGGGGCCTTTTGCATTTTTTTTGGTTTTATAATCTTTGTACCCCTGCCCTGTATTAAGATCAATAACATCGTCATTTTGTTTGTATTTTATGTGGCATTCATTTTGACTCAAACAAAGGTTTAGCTATGATGTTATTGAAGGTCACAAATTAGACTGCCACAAATTTTGTACTTTTTAACATCAGAATTTCACTTTTCCACCTTATATGACACTTGGCACCCTGTATAGCACATAACAAGTTGTCTTTTGTCTTCCTTACATTTTTGCTTTACAACAATATATAGTTTTTATAGCTTATCTCAAAAAAAAATGATGACTTACTCTAATTTAAGTGTGAAACGTGTATAGTTGGTATTTTCAAGCATGTAACACACACTTGCTCCCAACTCATGGTGCATACCTATATTATTAGGCATGTTGACAGGTAAGTTGCATAAACATTCAAAATGTCCGCCGTTTTAAATTTATGCACAAGTACTTGTCAATATATGGCATAATACCTTAACGATGTCCAGTTGTGTTTCCTGACCCCTGAAAACTATGTAAGACACAAGAAGTCTTTACAAGCCTTAACGTATATTTAACATTTTAACATATATTTATTTATCCACAATCACATCGGTATACACATATTACATACAATATGATATATAATATTTTGTATACATGAAATATAATGAAGTGGAAGAGTACTGGAAAGTAAGCCCAATAAAGTCCCTGTCACGGTCCCAGACTCTGTTTTCTATAATTTGTTAGGTTGAAATGAGTGACTTTTTATAATTAAATTTAACGAATGATATTTTTTGAAGTTTTTAAATTATAACAATTGATGGAATGTTATTCCATTTTGTTTAAAACAACCCCAATGTAAGATATAGAGTTACCACTAAATCCAAGTTTAATATAGAGGTATTGGAAATCTGTTGGCCTGTCTTGTAGATTAGTGTGATTTTTAGCATTTGTTTACAAACATGTTGTCAAATGTGAGGGCAACGGTTGTTGCTGTATTTTACTTGAAATGTTCCAATATTAATGTTTACAAAATCCATAGTTTTTAGTTGGTTATATTTAACCAACAAAGGATTAGATGCACTTCTGTAATCACTGTTGTCTCCACCTGCTCTCATTGCACCGCTTTTGGCGTATGTGCAGTTTTTCCAGTTAAGTGTTGCATGCACTTGCCCATGCTTGATACCATATGTGGTATGTGAGAGAAACAGTGTGTTATAGAGACTAATAAGTGCAGTTTTTCAGGTAGAAAGTGCTTTACATTATATCAAATTTCAATACTGCTTGAACATTTTCTATCCTAACCATCAATGTGGTTTTTCCAGGTTAGATTTTGTTCGATAAGTGATTCCTAAAAAATTTAAAAAGCATTAACTTGATTTATTTTGGTATTATCGATGGAGATGATTCAAGGAGTTAGTTATTTTGTTTTAATTGTGAGTGCCAACCAGCATATGTTAGTTTTTTAAAGATTGGTGAAGGTTTATTTATAGTTGTCTTGAACCAGGTGTTTTTTATTTTACTTATAAGATAACCAGTATTCATTATTGTATTGTAGTTTGTTAATATCATGATGTGATGTAAATGCACTTGTATCATCCGCATATAATATAAAAGACAATTCATAAGCAACTTTTGAATACATTACAGAAATAATAAAACCCCCCAAGGGTCCTAAAATAGAGCCTTGTGGCATAATACCATGTCGATATTTTAGTTGCAGATTTTGTGACTATTGTAATCAACAAACTCATTCTGTGTGTGAGGTAATTTTTGAACCAATCCAACATACCTTTGAGCCATAGTGATGCATTTAGCTAAGAGGACATCATGGATTTATAGTGTCACATGCCTGGGAAAGGTCCAAAATACGCCAGCAGTTGGTTTGATTGTTATTGGAGCCTGAGTAATTTTGTGCACAAGCTTGGTGATGCCATACTTGTAAGAGTGTTTGGGACGATATCCCAAATTGGTTTTCTAAAAGTATGTTGTGTTTGTCAATAAATGAAATTCATCTTATTTTTTTTATTTTTTTTACTAAAATTTTTTGAAAATCCATGTAGAACAGAAATTGGCCTATATTATGTAATTTATCTTTGCTATCTTTTTATGAATAGTAATTGACTCTGGCAATTTTAAGTGTCAGGTACTGTGCCTGTTTGTTTATGAAATGTTGTATATGATAGTAAGGGAATGCTTAATTTTCAAAAGCAAGTTTTTTAATCATAATAGCTGGAATGGCCCGTTATGACCTGGACTTTTTTTAGCATTTAAATTATTGATAACTTTAATTACTTTCATCCTCTTGATGGAGTAAAGAACATTGTACTAATCGCTTGTGGATGAGAGAGAATAAGTTGAAAGCTAGTATTAGTATTGGTATTTGCTTGAACCCTGATTTGGGCCTATGTTATGGAGAAGTCAATTAAATATTCAGGAATTTGTGTAGGTTCGTTAATAATTTGATCATTTTTTTTAATTTTCGGTTTTTTTGTTTTTTTGTTTATTTGAAGGTTTTTATTTGTAATATTGGTTTAGTATTTTCCAGTATTTTTTATATTTCTGTTCTTTATTTATTGATTTACAAAATAGTGCTTTTAGCAGATCCTTAATAGTTTATTAACTTTGTTATTACTTGTCTTATAATTTATTCTAATTTTGTGGGGTCTTTTTATTTAAGTATTGTTTATAAATCTTACTCTTTTTATTTATATTTTAATTCAAATCTTAGTTGACTCCATGGTGATTGGGTTTAGACTTAGATTTATTTGTTTTCTTGGTAGTAGTGTTGCCTTATCGAGTAATATTTAAACATTTCATAAAGTTATTATAGCATTGGTTGATATCATCATTTTTGGATAGATTATCCCAATTAGTTTCAGACATATCTTTTTTTAGAGAGCTCCTGATATTATTATTGAGAAGTCTTAGCAACTTATTAGTTTTTTTGCTTTAGTTAGGTCAATTTGATTATTGGTTATGTGAAGTTTGGAAGAATTGTCAGTTATATTTAATATTAATATTCCAATATTATTGTTAAGATTATTGGTGAATATATTATCTATAATGTAGCACTTTTAATCAGTTATACGTGTTGTTCTAACGTATTAATTTTTAGCAGGAATATGAGTAATATCATGTCAAGAATTACTTTAGGTTGGTCATTATTTTAAGATCCTATATTATAATCCAATCACCCATTAAGTAAATTATTTTAATTCTCACACAATTTTGGTAATATTTGATCAAAATGCTTATTAATTCATTAAATACTATGGTGATGATGTCTATAAATTACACCAACAATTATGTTTTATCATTAGGTTTCCTAATTTTCAATAAACACAACAGCATTCGTAAAGAACATTTTGCAAACTCAAACGTTTCTCTTTTATAATTTATATTAATTTGAGACATAAATGCCTACACCACCTATATGAAGAATCAATTCTATTTACAGCTTCAGGTTATATCTTTTAAGTTAAAATGTCAAGGGATGTATCATTTGTTGAACCCGGTTTTCTGGCTACATACACCAATAACTGAAAAGTCATGATTAATTACATGTAAATGGTCTTTTAATTTATCAAATTTTTAGACCTGCTTTCGTATATTTATATTTAGTATTGAAAAATTAGCGTTTGTATAGGTATGATTTTGATTAAATTCCTCATGTGTAAAATAGTTACAATTCTCATTATGTTTTATTATTTAACAGCAAATGCTCATGAATTAGTCTATATGGGTTAAAATACAAGTTACTCTGACACAACTGTATTGTATCGTTCACCATTTTTGGGTAACCTTGCACGGTTTTTATGTAATTCATCATTTTCATTTTGCGGTACCTCTTGGGCGCCAATACTGGAAATTGCACAATCCTATGTTGTTTGGCTGTTCTGTGTGCCGATTGAGGGTTTTTCTGACAAGTTGTCAATGATTGCGAAGTTTATCCCACCAATCGCCTCATTCCCTTTTATTCAGGTGTACGTTGTCCAGTATAATCCTCACGCAAACATCCACTTTCATTTAGAACAGATTTTGTGTGGTCAACAAATCTGACACGATGACTTAGAGGTTTTCAGTTACTCTGAGTATGTACACAAAAAAAATGTAAAATGGCGGCCATTTTGTATTTACTGCACCATTAGGCACACTTCCCCAAAAAATTAGCTTTTTGGGGACCGGAAGATTTGGAATCAGTATAACCATTTCCATAAGAAAACACTGTATCAATTGCTTTTAACTCAAAAATGCCTTCGATTATTTGATTTTGAAAAATAGAACAAGTCTAACCAGTGAATTGGTGTTTGGGATTGATCAGTTGGCACATTGGTTATAAATAGTTCATTAATTAATCCTTAGTTGAAAAAATCAAACGAGTGTGTTTCGAAAACCCGCCATATCTAGCGTTTTTTCAGTCGATTTCTTTCATTTTTTCAACATTTTAAAGTATATTAGATGTGTTTTAGAAACATAATAACAACAAATCTATGATATAGTGAGTGCATTAAGGTCAAGATCATCTTTAATACTCCTTGCACATTTTTTTTTTTTGTTTTCACGTATATTAGGTCTTGTGCACTCCCGTTGATTTTTGGGGACTCATGTGGACCCCCTTCTTAAAACCACTTTGTCATTGGATTTTTTAACCAAATCCCTGGTCTTTGATGGGTACATCAACAGAACAATAACATGACATAATGAAATCGGTTGTAAACCGGATTCAAAATGGCGGTTCCAAAAACACGATTTTTAACGCTTACCAAATTTCTCCAGCCCAAAATTTAAAAACCCTTTCCCCGAGCACTTTTTCATTAAAATTTTTGCTCATAATAGGAGAACATAAATCAATTTGTCATTGCTGAAATAAATATTTTAAAAGTTATGGCCAATGATTTTTAAAGAGCAAAACAAATTTTGAATACCCCCAATGCTTGCTTTGCTATTAGCATAGGAACGCCATGGCCGATTGATTTTTGTCCATGTGCTCACTGATATTTAGTCAATTACATAAAACAATTGGTCACAAAAATAATTTACCGTTAAAACAATGGCGCGGCGCGAAAAACAAAATGTTTGATCCAGGTGGACCCCCCCATACACTCTTACCAAGTTCAATACTTTGACACTTAAAGGTGTTAAAGTATTGAACTTGCTACTTGATTTCATTGATGTTTTCGTTTACGTTAAGTTATTGTTTCGTTGGCTTAAAATACTATAATAAGAAGGAAAAAGCCGGTCCATGTAAATAATAACTGGCGATATCTATATAGCGCGCCTTTCACAATGTCCCAAGCGCTAATACATTTATTCCGCTGGCCACTATATATGTCAGCTGCCTTACAAAGCCCAAGGTATACTCATACCTTGGTATACCATACCTTTGGCGCCCCTCATGGACAATATTCCTAACACTCCCCGCTAGCACCTTGGTGAAGAGAGGCAAGCGAGGTAAACATGGTAAAGTGTCTTGCCCAAGTGCATCAACACATTGGCCTCAGCGGGACTCAACCCCAGACCTGTGGGTGCATGATACGGTCGTTGTATCCACTGACCACACGGTGGCCAGTACCTTGAGGATGAAGGAGATACTTTTATTGTAATAACTCCATACTACTTTTCCGCATATCTGCCTTAATGCGCAATGCCCTCTTAATGTGTAGATTGAAAAAAATATTCTACGTTAGTGCTCGATGCAAGCCATACCACCAATCCTTTTTTTTTTGCGAGGCTTCTGTATTCGCTTGACGTCACGAGTTGGGCGCTTTTGATCAACGAAGCCGTGCGAAAAATAATCCGCCCGTTTTCTTCTCTTCGTATGTCAAAAAAGCACAAAAGTAAAATGCCTCTATTTTATACATCAAATTGTATTATTTTTTCGGGAATTCGTGCTGTATGTACATATATTTTATTGAATGTAAGCCAAACTGAGCTTGACAAATCTTGACATATTTCCTTTAAAAAGCATTCGTCCATCTGCGTTACTTTTATAGATGCATCTACGAGCACTAGGATAGGCACTCTGAATACCTATCTCTTTATAAAAGTCGCTGCCACCATCCTTATACAAAGTCCATCTGCACTCCATGAAAAGCTGGGGATACGTTCTGAGGGGGAACCCCAAACCCCCGTGAGGATACCCTTTCGGGTTATCTCCTTAACTTTGCTTTTCATAACGCTTCTTCTTGAACAATTTGAAAGAGCTCGACCGATCTTTATTTATACCGTGTCCTTTTCACAAATAAATATTTCTTTGGGTTAAGTATTGGTGTTTTTTTTTTTTATGTCCCGTTCAGAAACTGGTATGGTGCCCTCTCGATATTTTTTAAAAATGACAAAGCAGCGCCGCAAAGAGAGAAAGGGAGACCCTCTACAATATCATAGGTATTTTCGCCGTCACTTGAAATTGGTGTTTTGCAACGTTTTCGCAAGGTTTTCTCTATTCCCAAATACCTTGTTATCGCGATCAAATGTTAAATGTATGAGAAACTTCATACAATTTCGCAGTTACTCTGACGTCGAGTTGAACGCAGTTCACACTCTAGAAAAACGTTTTACCAATTTTGCACTCGCCCCGTGTTGTTTATGAAAAGTAACCCATATATGTGCAATGAGTTATAGACTAGATTAATAAGTCTTCTCACCAAGAGCGACTCTGGAGACAAGACAACTGAGTCATCGTAATTATAAACTATGGCCTGGACAAATCACTTGAATGGACCGCGCAATTTATTATGAGCAGGTTAAATCTACGTGATGATTATTTTGGCAATTCCATTTAGTTTTCATGCCCCCGCAGAAAACAAACATGGGAAATTGAGCGCCCCACCAGAACCACAAAGCCACTCATATGTTGTTAACCAATATTATGTACATCATTGGAAAGCGGCATTGTCATTCGGGGGTGGGAGAGGGTCCATACGTGGAAATTTCAATTACCATTGAAATCTGTATTATAATTGTACATAATAGCGATTCTGAAGGAATGTATGGAAAGTGTTATTTTTAAAACCAGCAAAATATCCACTTTAAGCATGTCGCTTTATAATACAGAACATTTCAAAATCATCCGTTCTCATGAAAGCTATAGAGGGCGTCCTTCTTTCCTTCGATGTCTACAGGCGGTGGCGGCCAAGCCTCATTCATTATAGCAATCCACCAAAAATGACAAAAAAATTACAGCAATACGGAGTGCAAACCACAAACCAATTTGGGTGCTTTGATGTGGGTCGGTCATGGGTGTTCCCATGACCTACATACGACCTCGTCCTCGTTCGTTATTAATACAAAACAATTCAGAAATAACCCTTCCAGTGGAGTTGACAACGGTTTTGGAATAAGAAAATATTCCTTGACAACATATCAAAAATTTAGAATTTTCGTCAAGATTTCGCTTTTACGTGTTAAACCAATGGGACGTCTGAAATTGGGATTTCTTGGCCGCCCTCCCCTGGATGTCTAGAAGGCAAACAATCTCAATTTATCTCATGGATATTGTGTGTTTGTGTGTGTATGTGTATAGCTTGTTTTGACATTAGTGCAAATTGCAGATTTCCTCAAAGTGATAGGTCTACACATTTTTCTGTCAGTAATATGTAGCAGCCGATTTAGCTGACTGCTCTCGCTATCTTCACTCTTCCCGCACACATGATAGCACTCCAAACTTGTTGTTCATTCAAATATAGTGCGTAAGCAAAAATTGGATAAAATTTCGCTATTTTTAGAAAATGTGGTAATATTCCATCCTCTGTGGAATGTGGAGTATAATATACGTGAGATATGTTTAAATTGGGATTGTAATTTTGTGCCCAATGTATGTGATGGGGCAGGGTATTAATTTCTATCTGGTCCTGGGTGAGTTGGCATTGGTTACAAATTATATAGCCTAAGTCCATATAATCCTCAATTGTAGTAGCACCACAACTCATAGCGGCTGTTACTTAAAGGTGCATTTCGTGATTCTAACCCATTCTGTTTTGTTCATGTTTCGCTAGATATCCTTGAGAAAAGCTTATTCCCAAAGTTTCAGTTGATTCTGATCTTGCGTTTTGGTGTCTCCCATAGACCACTGTACAGTAATTTCTGTCCGTTTACGGACAGAAAATACAAAATCGCGAATTTCTTGCAGAGCCGATTGAATTTGCACGTCAGATTGGGCACACATACTATACTTAGCCCGACGCTTCAGATGATATAAAAATCTCAACTTTTTTTAGGTAAGTCGGGGGGACGAGGCTGTGGATCA
>JAMKCH010018919.1:0-22399 GCA_023653785.1 Ophioderma brevispina
AAAAATCCCCACACTTTAAGAGTATTTCCCACATTTATATGTTCTTGGCATCCTGTTTCCCCTCCCCCCTTCCTCTTTTCTCTCTCCAAGGCATATCATAGGGATTAGTATTACATGGATTCACGTATCCACTTAGGAGACCAATTTCACGCGACTGTCGTAATGTTTTCCTTTCTACTCTACTGAAGAAAATATGGATGCTTGTTGCACCTTTAACTCATTTCCTTGAGCATTTCCCATTGTTAAAATAGATTGTAAAATAATCACATCATTTCCGGTCAGCATGGCTGATACTTCCTTCAAAACCTGCTTTTGTGAACTTCAGGCACTGGGGATTCGCAAGACACTTGACTCATTGAAGAGCATTGTGTTACAACAAGATAATACAAAGATACAAGTGTGTAATTTTATAAGACAGTGATATTGTACCAATGACGATTGAAAACAGTAAAATCAGAATAGCCCACAATTTACCATGTAATTTATACATAACCCAGGTACAGTTTTAGAGTAATACGGTATAGCAGATACTTCATTGAATCTTTTTACCTTTCACGTAAAAACCAGATTAAAATTTTGCATATGGTACAAATATTGTCAGTGTTTACATATTCAGTGATATGACCAGTAACATCCTACGTCACTTCTTTTGTTGAACTGCCAATCCATGACTGCCAATCGTTATGGCCATAGTATTCCATACTCTAACAGATACCATTGCCAGTGTGTAACAGTCAGGACGACCTAGTTCAAGATACCAGGCCCGTAACATGTTTACAAACATGCTGTTAACTGGTATATAACTGAGAAAGGCAAGTTGCAATAATTTTGACTACAAATTATATTAAAAAATGTTTAAAAACGTTAGGCCTTTTAATTTTAAAATTTCAACAACTTACCTTTGCAGAATGGACCAATTTTCATGTTTTGACATATAGTATAATAAAACACCATGAAACATCACCTTACCATACACCAATTAAAAAGTAACTTGAGTAATTGCCGTTGTGCAACCTTAACCCACTACGCCTGATAACCTTTCCAAAACCTTCGCTTGTAACCTTTTAAAATTTCATTACTTCAAATACTTGTTAACTAATGTACACCTTGAGGTCTGTATGGAAAAACTTTCAACATTAAGGACTGGTCAGCAACAAAAATTTAAAAAACATTTTGCATACATTGAAACATTACAAGTTTTAACAATTCGAAATTGGGGGAAAATTTTTCAATTACCCACACCCTGTTCATTTTCAAGATAACCAACCCCCAAATGTGCCCTGCATAACAATGAAAAAATGTAAAAAAAGGCCTCAATTCAATATACTCAAATTTCAGCTAAAAAATATCTCAAACAATTTCATCATCTTAAAACAGTAAAAATATTCCATATGCTTTGATCGTTGGTTTATAATTTCCCAATATGGCAAGGTTGATTCAACTGTATACCCAATGGAGTAACTTGGAATTCTATGAAAAATAGTATCTTTTGAAAACTTATTGAAAAATGATAAAACCATTGACTTTCACACTGTTGGGGTTCTACAGTTAGTTCCACAAAATCCCCAAATTATGAATGTGATTAGTGGCAATGTATGGGGATTGGGGTACCTGAAACTTTAAATTGAACTTCCCTCATTTCACTGCTGCCTAGACAATATTAAGTTGTTATTTTCAGGTAAATAAGCTTCCAGGTACCGAAATTATTTTCTAGTGGGTATCCAAATGTTGACGACCTAAAAAATCCCAAGCATGTACAAGAAAAAAGGCCAAGGCTACAGCATGCCATAACACTAAACTACAACGAAGGCTGCCGCATAAATTTACCAAATTTAATTGTTGGAAAATACCTGAATAGTTCCATTAAAAAGGCTTTCTTTCTTTTGTATTTTGTACAATGAGCCAAATACAGACCAGCCGAGGGAATTTCAGTGTTACGGGCACATCCATTATGCTTCAATTTGATTCCCCATTCAGAAAGAAAAACGGCACCAGAAGTATGTACTTCCCAATGGAGTGCGGCAGATTGATACAATTGTGTTCTTAAAAAATGGGAACCGATTTTTAAATACCGAAAATAAACAATTTCTGGTATCGAGCATGTGAACACTTTATTGCCAGGTCTCGCTCAGCCTTATGCTTATTTTAAAAATGTGATATTAATCAAGCATTAGATCCTCACCTGTATCCTCCACGTCCGCGACCTCTGAATCAGCCGTCCCGCCCACCGAATCGCCACCGGAACCACCAACGCCTGTAGGAAGGAACAAATTCACTTCCAGATACTATTCTCATAATGGTTCTGTGATTTAGACAAGTCTCAAGACTTGAATGCGAGGGCAGGGGGATTAAATGCCAAAACCCTCAGGAAAAACCAATCTTGCACTGGTTAACTGCCACATTCCTCAAACAGGTTCTAGCAGCACATAATGATACTCCCTTTCTATAGCTTCCCCAGCATACACTCCAGGAAACCAAGTGGAAAGTAACCAAAGGACAAAAATTTCCTTGAAATTGCAATTTCCCAGATCAATGGTTCCCCGTCCCTTTTCCCATTAATCCAAGCCACATGTGTAGTTACGTAATGGGGGCCAGAGGAGGGGCAAACTATTAATGCTAATTTGGTGCATTCAAAACATGCTGCTTGCAAAGTGTGAGCAAGTATAGCCTTTCCACCATGCTACCAACCCAGTGATGAACATTACATTGCAACACAAATCATGTTGGAAGGTTAGTTACTTTTGCTCTTGGTACAAATATGGGGAAGTCATTCAGAGCGCGAACTTTCTCCCGAAGTCCCTCATTTCGGGGCTTAAAGATAACGAGCATGTGTTGCTGAAAATTGTAAACCAAGTTAACATGAATGGAAAAATGGATGAGTAGTCCCATTTTCCTGAAAATCCAATATTTGAACCGAGGGAAGGCCAAATTTTAGCATAGCATCCGAAAGCTCCGGGGACATATTTTCTTATGTGATTTTTAGGGTTACAAGACCCCTTCTCTAAAATAAAAGGTACATAAAAACGAGTTTTTGATGTAGTTTTTACCTTTCATTAACATTTTGATCTCAAATTAAAAAAAAAAATGAAAAAATTACACTTTCCAGAATTTTATTAAGCCCAAAATTGTAAACACAATTTCCGAAAGTTGCATCTCTGGGAAATTACAACACACCCCCCCCCCCCCCCCCCCCCCCCGACCAAAAACCATGATGTGGTCAGAAAGTATAAGTTTGAATATGAGGAAGTGACCTTAAAAAAGGCCTTTCTATTGATTCTACACAAAAAAGACTTACCTTGACGGCCTCCATAACCGCCACCGCCGCCGCCACCACACCAGACTGTAGCCACCAACCTCCACCACCACTTCCTCCGCCGCCGCTTGCTGTTGTCAAATTGGTCGAGAAATGGATTAAAATCTAAATTCTATTGTACAGCTACTTTACAGACTACATGTACTACCCTTACAATAATGGCTGGGCAACTATTTCATGAACATCTTTAACAATTTCATTAAACATTACCATGATCTGCCCAACTTGATTAAAACCTTGATACATTCAGCATTTCTGTAGAGATTTTTTCCAAGAGTGATTTCAATCTTGGGACAAAATTTCAAGGGTGAAAATGCATTTCCAGAGTGAACACATTTTTAACGCGATCGCAGTGCAATTTTTCTGTGAACCTAATTGGTCGTATTACAAACTGCCATCATGTTACATTTAAAGCGGCACTGACAATGTGGATGTATTATGTATCATTTTAGCCTCTAGGATAGAAGTCCTAATTTAAATTAATAAAAGAAATTATGCAAAGAGCCCAAACACCCTGAACGAACTCAAAACAAAATTTGGAATAAGCCAAGGCGACCTGTCAAAGCAATAAAATATAAAGGAGCAAATTAAATCAGGAGCAACGAGGTTGATTTCTATAAATTTGATAGCCCTCAGCCTAAACCGTCACACCCACCCCGCAAAAATATGGGCACAATGTATCTTTTCCCAAAAGAAACGGGTAAGGTCACTCCTTACACACTGCAACTGAAAATGTCTTGAATTGGAAAAAATACATCTTATAATTCAAATACCCCGTATAATGAAGGAATTTAACTTTTTGTTTGCAATCCATGAATTCAGACCCGAAGAAATACTACACGAACAAGAACCAAATCCAGATACAAAGAAGTCATGTGATTGAATTCAAGATGATTCCCCAACTGTTTATCTTGGGTGAGGGCTTAAGATTGTAAGATTGGCCTGAGTGCACTCATATAATACAGTAGTGTATTCAGCTTATCAGAAATCCTATTGATTGGTTTTGGATCTTGGATGGGATCTTCCTTTAAAATCTTTTCTGTTGTTACAAATGGCCTAATTCCTATTCACAAGTGAAGGTTAAAATTTAGATGATTTTTCCAATTCAAGCATTTTCAGTTTACAGTGTTTAACACCCCTGACAAAATGATCTGGACCCATCTTGTGTAAGTATCTCCAACCTAAAAAAAATTGAGTATGACCCCTCCCCAGCCCCCCAAAAAAAAGAGTTGCCCCCACTCCATCCCCTGCCTGTATTTAACCCCTTTGAAGGTTAACAAAAATAATCTGAGTTCAACACCCTCTTCGAAAGTCTTTTAATTTCGAGTCCTGTGACATCAGGGAAGTCTATAAACAGCAAATTTCCCAGCATTTATGCCTATTCATAGGGTAATAATAAGTGTGTGGCAACTGGGATTTTTCCATATGATCAAAAAAGGTATTTTTGTTCAAAATCTTTATTGTCTGCACATGATTTGAATATTGTCAATACATTCTAGTGCTCTTTCTTTCTAATAATCCCTATCACCTCTATATCCCGACCATGATTACAATAAGATCTTCCAATATACTAAAAACCGTCATAAAACACCATAGAAATATACGATTATTATAGAGACTTTCAATATATTTCTTATAATCTCTCTTCATGGACACGTGCCAGATTGGCAAGGTGTCTGTGAATGGGCCTAGGCACTGCAACTGCACCTTCAACAAGGTTACATCAATTGGGTGCACCTGATAAGGTCCCTATATGGATTTTAGAGCCTTTGAGGCCTCCAAATTTCCCCGACTTTTTCATAATGTTGGGTGAAAAGTGCCGTCGGCACTGCGGTTTTTTCATTTTTTCGGGGCCGAAAATGATATCCTAGGATAGCTGGAGGCCCAGACAACCTTTGGTCAAATCCCAAGAGTGAAAATCACTCCTTGGAGTTTTTTCCATGCATGGGGAACTTCAGAGTGAATCACCCCGGAGCTCCGGGTTATCGTAAATGCTGCATCTTACTCAAAATGTAGTCTCTGCATTCAAGGTCTTGTTCCGGTCGTATTTGGGACCCCCTGAATTTACCTGGAAGTATTTTCAGTTTTTGATATCCATGCAAGGCTGTATTTTTTCTCATTGTCATACTGAAATTTCCGCTTCAAATCCATTTCTTTCATCCAGATAAAAAATTACCGTTTTAAAGGTTAACCATCAATATTAGCACAGATAGTGAATAGGCGTTGTACAATGCATATCGCGTCAAGCATCGCAACCGCAAGTTTTGTTTTCCCCGAGTACGTGATTGTCATCTTACAAGTGGTCAGGCTCTTAGGCCCCCCGGTGGCCCCCAAACAAAATTGTTTGTGTTTGCCCTCCCCAGCTTAAAATCAGAAAGGTCGGTCGGGTTTCTGTTTTTTTAATAACCCTTTCTTTTTAAACTCCATTTCTCCAGAAAGTGATTGCTATTCCTAAATCCAGCTAATACGTAAAGGATGGGGCATTCAATATCTATTAGAAAAATGCTTCTTGTAACTGAACGTCTGAAAAAGTCCTCTCCAATGTTTATGGTTTAGTTGACAATTTAAACACGCCGAAATCCCAGATCCCGCAGTACGAACTAAATACTTCATTGGCTTGCGATCCGTCAGTACCGACTGCCCCTTTCCATTCCGGACGGAATGGGGATTCATAAGGTGCATAGTGCCAGCTGCCAGCCTTGTTATGCCTCGCCCTACAAACAGGCAAAATCTCCAGTTTAAATCTGAAGTTTGTCACACAGCTTAAACCACCTCACAACCTTTCAAAGCTGTACACTCAATGCGTAGCTACTACCCAAACAAACAAATTAGTATTCCATCGTGATCGTATCCATGAAATCAGCAATGTCTACACGCTGCAAGCATGTGCTGACTGTAACGCCGCACGTGTGAGTGTAATTGACATGCACTATTTGATATTTTGCCGCTTCATTCGAGATGGAGACATTTATGTTATTTAATAAAACTGTTTTTCTAAAACTGGTGTTTTTTCAAAATGGTTTGTTTATATTTGTTACAAAAAATAAAAAAAATAAAAAAAATAATCAAATTTGTTTAAATTGATATTACAGTGGTTTGTCGAATTGTACTCTTTATCATTGAGTATACGGTGCTGTAAATACACGGGCCAGCCGACTAAGGCCATTTATGTTCCGTCGTGTTTCGCGCACACTTTGATATTGCCACACACTTTCATTCCTCTTCCCCTTGTCATTTCCAAGATAGTGAGTGTTTTGCCCGTGCAAGGAGTTAATCCGAGCTACTCTCTGTGATTTTCCCTTGTTGGTTTTGTTACAACATTTTATCAACCGAAAACAGGCAAAATAGACAAACTCAAGACTTAAAAAATACCCGACCCTCCCCCGCGATTTTCGGGATTTTGGGTCAGTCGCGGAGGGCAACACATTTTTTTTTTGCCTTTTTTTTTTTTTAATTTTTTTTTTTTTATATCACGGTGAGAACACGATAACAAAAATCGGAACAAGCAAACCTCTACCTTTTGCACTGACCCAAGTTTAACACTTTAGAACTCCCATGGACTGTTACAAGGGTGATGAACCAATTTATGCAAGTTTTCCTCTGATTTGATATTTGAATCTGCTTGATTGCGCTAAAAAACAGAACTTTGAGGCACCACAGTACCTAAAGATGACAACTGTTTTGATCAAAATGGAGCACATTTTCGCTCATGACCTCCGAACAACATCTTTTGGCCCATAAGATCTTACGGTATCATTCAGAAAAATAACATCTTTCTTCAGACAACCAAAATATTGACCCTTCCGGGGGTTCTCTGGACTAGCCTCTTTAAAGATTTGGGTTTATGAAGTTATGCAAATGGGCACCAGAACAGAAATTAGCACTGTTATAATATAAGCAAGCAACGTTAAGTTCTTTCAGTCTGTATTTTGAAGTTGATTTCTTGAAAGTAAAGTAAGAGGCAAGCGCCATTCCAAGTCCTTACTTTTTGAGGCTTGGATGCGGCTGAACTGTATCACCTACAAAACAACCAAACCACATTGTTAATAATTGACTCAGAAGTACAAGCTGACACGCCTAGTCCCTAGCAGATTCTTCTTTGGGTCATTCAGCTACTACACTATAAGCTATCTCGACACAAGAACCTCAGTCATACAAGTATCCAGTTTACAACCTGTAAACATTTGGGACACCATCCGTGCCCCCAAACTGCCAAGCAAAGCAGATTTATTTGGGCAAGGTATCCAGTGATTTCCCTCCTGCATTTCATAAATCCCATTTTATTCCAATCCTCTGATTCATTTAGAAATCTGTTAACTGCATCTCAAAGTTTAGAATTAGTAATTGCATAGTGTTGTGATCACAATTCTACCTAGACTACACAAAATCTGGGCACTCAACCTTATCTGATCTTGTAATTAACACATGATCAACTGAGCATTTCCACAAGTGTTGTACAGAGTTTCCTCTTATTTTGGTATGTTTTAAAGGATTTCCCCTAACAACTTGAGCATCACTAGATAGCTTGCCTCTGAGAAAAGGAAATGACCCAATGAGTACTTGCGATGCACCTCCGAAGCCAAGGGCTTATTCTGAAAGTGTACGAACATAAGACATACAAAGGAACTCCACTGTATGATGTGCTGTTGGTATTTAACTCGAGGCTCTGACCTAAGCACCTGAAAACGTATAGCAACAAAACAAAACATGTATCAGATATGCTTTCCATGGCAAAGTGGCTATTAATACCATTTTCTTTGTCTCAGCCCTGGACCAAAAGGGCAAGAATGAAACTGATTAATATTTCTATTCATAATATTGTTCAGGTGACTGGAGGAAAAAGATTTAAATTATTTACCGTTTGTAACACAAGTGCACAATTATACTTTGCCATCGCCTGCTGGGGGCCGTAGTGACAGCCTTCAGCAGAGAAGTTGCACTAAATCCTATCCCTCATTCCACCACCGTAAAATCCATCCCTAACCCCACCCCAATATACCATTCTACCCTACAGCACAAAAAGTCGGATGGAACAATGTCAGGAAACTGCCCTTTTTTTCATAGCAGCTCTCTAGCTACCATTAAAATATCTCGCAAACTAGGAACCAGTGCCAACCAAAAGGCAAAAATATATTAACTGGTGCCCTGCATCATAAAAACTGAATGTAAAGATGGACAAGGGTCCACCAATTTGAACTTTTAAGATACTACCCAAGGTTCCATGTGGTTCAAAATTATCCGGGTTTGTCCTGTATCGATTGGTCTTTTGGATGATATGCTGCCCATAAATGAATCGCAGAAAATTGTAGTTCACATGCACACTCATTCCAAGGGTTCTAAATAATCAGCCTCTCCACTAATTCTCCCTTCCACTTTGGACCATATCAACACACCAATTTTTTGAAAAGTAAATATGTGAGCAGCTTGCACCTTTGAGATTGGAAAATTTTCTGGAACAAGGAGACCGAGAAAGATTAATGATAAAACACGGGAAGAACATGTGTTAATAATGTTAAGATTTGGAATGTTATACATCAAGAAAAGTGGATGAAAACACTATCAGCAAAATGGAGGGTGAAGAAAACAAGGAGCGACGAAAATATTTCACTCACACCAAAAATCACTATGTGCACCTTGGGGCAAATTTTAAACTGGAAATGCTATCTTTCCAGACGTGAGGAGAGACAGTGCTGAAATACAGATACAAGATTTCTCCTACCTTGATTGTATCCGGTATACACCCAGTAACACCTAACCTAAATGTAAAATAAATGTTGATTGAGTTTTTCCTCTTTTCGGGCCACTTATCACCTAAAAAAATTCAGTGTCCCCATTTGCAAAACTGGTCACCTTTCCTTATGTAGCAGAATAAAAGAATTACAGACTCAAAACAAGAATGAGATGGGCAATCACAAGCATAGTTTTAATTTCAATGACCTGCTAGGGATGTGAAAATGTTATCCATATATAGATGTGAGAGCATGAATGCGACATTTTAAGTTGGGTTTATTATAAGTTGCATCATTCCACTAATTTTTCGACAGCTGATGTCTCGCAGTACTACCTTTTGAGGTGAAAATTGTTGAACACACCAATGCCAAGCAATTTCTTTTTGGCTAGCACCCTTAAAAGTCGTTTCCAACACTAACTTTGTTCAACTACCAACTAACCTACCCGCTAATTACAAAAGCTCGCGACCGTTCTAGTTTTTCATTCCGTTTGCATATCGAACGAGGGTGGTAAGAATTCCATATGTAACACCTTTAAATTCTACATAAACAATTCAAATGTTAAGGGTAAGGTTTTTGTTAGCAAGGCCATAAAAGACAATTGTTGGGTTTTTGTTAGTAAGCCATAGAGATGTTTCATCTCGAATTTTTAAAAGATTAGTACATATGGAATGCTTTCCCAAACAAGTTTTGATTAGCGTCTTCATTGGTTTTTTAAACACATTTTTGACTCTACAATCAAATTTGCAGCTCACCCGAGAGTTTTCGGCAAAGAGTATCCAAGGTAATTTTTCTGGAAAGATTCATCTTTAACAAAAATCCCAACACCAACCAAGCTTTGTTATTACACTCACTTATGGAATAGCACTAGTTCACTAAAAGGAGATCTGATTAAACATGTCCATTTAATCAGTTTAAGTGCTTATCAACAGTTGACCACTTATAAATTTGGGCATTTGTAGTCGCAAACAAAAAAACTTCCGTCTTAAATTCCCAAGCCGCCATTCACGCTGAAATCCCCTGAGACCACCTGTAGTGAATCCTGTACTGAATGTCAAAGAAATGAACATAACTCCACTATTAAGATTTCTCAAGAGTGAAATGAAAGTTCAAAACAGTAATGTTGTATTCTATCTTGATATGGGCGAGTGAAATTGCTGAATGGAATTTGTGCAAAGCCCAATATTGACTGGTACGAGGAGTACTAGTACCATATGAATGCAACATAGTTAGGAAACAAGAGTGAGGAATGTTAGTGACAACCGCAGTCTAACCACCCCTAACATCGTATTAAACGCACACCAAGCTCACAAAAATCAAATCGCCAACTTGCATTTGTGCAAATGGTTCTACCAATTTTATGCATTATCCGAATTTGGGTGGCTGTATCGCAATTCCTACCTTCACAACTTGATAACCTTTAAACCTTTTACATGTAATACCTCACCCTAGAGCAATTTAACAAACCCATGGGTAAATGCAACACGTCTCGTAGTTAACATATTACATAATCAACTTGCTCCATGCCTTGCATCTGTCGGATCACCTGGACCTTTAATTATGTTTAACTACCCTACATACACTTAACCTGTTTTCGAGAGCCCTGTATTTTATTTCTACCTAACCACATCTTAGCGAAGCCTTCATACTCTTTAACACTTCACTTCATACAATTGTCTTAAAATAGACACAAGCATCGCTACCTTGTGTATTGCTCTGTTGACCGTAACCCCCTTGTTGACCATAACCCCTTCTTCCACGCGGCTGGTGCACTCTGACATACACCTGACTGGTTTGACTGCGTAGCCTACAGCTTGACTTGTAGTCTGTGCTTGACCATAGCTAGGTGTGCTTGTCGTCTGTCCATACCCACTTTGTGCTGCGAATCGAAGTCATAAGGATTTCACTATCAATACTTTAATGTCTTACACACTGTGGCTCAGATAAAATTTAGGCCAATGCCATAAACAAAAGATATCAGTAGCTTCCCACAATGCAATGCTTCCAATGGAGGTTTTTGCACAGGTACAGATGTGAATCTTTAGAGATGAGATATGGCTAAATTAACAGTAACTATCTGTACAAAAAACACCCTTGGAAGCAATGCAATTTGGGACACTATTGATATCTTCTCTTCCACAACACTATCATTTGCTGTATGGGAGAAACTACCAAACTTAACTGATTTCCCAATTACCAATGTACTAGTTTGACCTAACACCTCTTTTAGACATCCCTAATTTATATTACAAAAATGCACTACTTGTAATTTAGGTCAGAGTGGGAAACATCTGAATTCTGATTAAAAACCAGAAAAGCAGCAACTCTCTGAAGTACACACTGGTTTTCAAAAAGCTGGCCCTTAGAAAAAGCATCTATTTTTATAGCAAAACAAGCTTCATTCACAAACCTGGTGGTTGGCCATACGTTGTGTCTGTGGTGGCTGCCTGGCCATATGAGCTGTATGCTGGCTGGGCGGAGGTTGCTTGTTGGGCTGTATGCCGTGCTCCATTGTAGGTAGTCTGACCGCTTTGGGTGCTTGACTGTAGTCGTAGCCAGTTTGACGCTGGGGCTTTGTGTCCCATCTGCTGCTGCTGTCTGCTTGGAGGGTTAAAAACAAATCAACATTTGGCCTACTAGTTGCTTGATTCAAGCTCATTACAAGGTTGACCTAGGATTTTTCCTGAATTTCATTGAGACAAATGGAAGGGTTTTTTACCTGCACAAGCCTGAGGAGAGTCCAAATAAAGGAACAATGGCAATATAAAGAGAAAGACCCTTGTTTTTGTAAAATTAGAATTTGCCAAGTTTTGCCTTCAAGTAATTTGGTAAGTTTTTAAATTAAAAATTTAATTTTTGAATGGAGCCCGCAACTTGGCGAGAAGTTGGTGTTGGACTATACATCAAAGCAAACTTCCATTTGCAGTTTGTCACCAGACGACTGCTGTTGTATTTAACTTTGTTCAGACCAATACAAACTGGGGTCTATCCAAATTTTTTGCCCAACCCCCATTTTTTCTAAATAAGAGTGCCAGGACCCCATTTACACTGCTACTTAACCGCACCATGCCAAAAACTGTTCTCCTTTCAAACTTCGCTTCAACACCCCTAGCTGGAGAAATTTGCTGACATACAACCATGGCGCGGGAGAATTTGCAACTGGCAAAATGTATTCGTGGATGTGCCTGCATGAGGCCAAATTGTCAATTGCGCGTCAAAACAAGCAATTTTGTAATTCGGGCAACGCAGTCAATCTCATCCCTGGCCCCATGAAGTGATCGGAGGAACATGTAATTGCCAGTTACCAATGTGGACCACATTGGATATGTCGGCAAGACAGAGACAACGGCCCTTCCTACCAGCAATTGTGATAAAGAGTTTAGCTCATCTTTGAATGCAAGATAGTTTAGCATCATCTTTGAATGCACATTCAATTGCATATAATCTGCTCATGTACTCTTGTGAATTCTAATGCGCAATGGGGGTAGTCACAATTTAACCATGCAGCAAATTTCATCATCGCAACCTCATTAGGGATGTACCGATCTCTTATCAGTAAAAAAAATATCGGTATCGGTACCGATATAGCGGATCGGAATCGGTGATCGGAAAATAGCCCCTTCTATCTATCTACCGATCGATTTAAAGATGACCGTATAACGCCATGTCCATTGAAGCCCAGTAACTATAAGGCCCATTTCATGATAGGCGGCCCCTTTTTTGAATTTTGTCGTTTTCCTTCCCTAGCAAGTTAAAATATGGGGATCAGAGTATCATTATTTGGTGTTTTCCATCCTCCCTATTGGGCTCCTACCTGGTCTCTTCCTACTCCCATAGCTAAACCAACTTGCTCCTGTCACCAGTTTAGGTGTTTATGATATCATCACATGCCTAAAATGCCCATTTCTGGTGTCAACTTACATTAAGGTCATTTTTTGCAAGCGTGCCATTCTTCAACACCCACTTTTTCCCTATTCCTCTACTTTATATTTTTGTTGGAAGAATACGTCCCATTGTATTAAGATCAAAATTAAGGTAATAGCTTTTCTTGTATAATATGGATATGCACGCAAAAATTCGTGTTGGATGTTGACATTGTCCCGTTCACTTTACACACAATTTTTAAAAGTTGGTTCTTAAAACAACATCAATTATTTCTTGTTAACAAAAAAATATTGGTCATTGATAATTTATGTCCTAAGATTATTGGACTAAAACATTGTTGTTATTGCTCACTCTAATTTTTGTTTACAGCAAAATGGATGCGGAGCACTCATTGTCCGTTCATTATTTAGTCACATCCACCATATTTAAATGAGAATTTGGGGTGGAACCAAGAAAAAATATTCCACTTTTAATATTAATTTTTGGAAACACAAATTGTAAGATCTTATAATGGTACCCTACACATTAGGATCATACGATCTTTATGGGCGGGGCAAATAATTTTTAATTTTGTCCGTTTTCACTTTTTGTCACACCATCACATCCGTCAATCCAACAACTTTCTTTCATAACTCAAATATAAATAGCATTAGTTTACCCAATGTTAGATTGTTTTGTTAGAGCTATTTTGTGTCACTAAAACAGCCAATGAGTATGGTGTCTAGTATGCCTTTAATTAATGCAGAACACTAAAAGTGTCGTTCACACCCATTTGTCACAATCCTCAAAAAGGAGTTTTGGATAAAAAATGCCTATCTAACTCAGCAACTAACTTGTTGATTGGCTTTTTTTCACATTGTAAGGGTTATATTTTGTATATCATAAGGTTGGCTTGATGTATTTCAAACCATTTCATTTTTAAATTTTTTCATAAACACTGCTTTTAGCCTTGCTCAGTAATGCAGGGGCTTATGAAACATAATTGAAGGCAAAATAAGGCCAGAAAACATTTAAAATAAAAAATGTGATAGGTTCTTGTCAAAAAATTAAGTAGGACTGAATAAAACATAATCTTCAGCTTCACAACTACTCATAATACTGCAATTGTCCGTTCACAAGAACGACTTGTCACATCCACCCCTAAAACTAGCCAATATAATGCTGATTCCGTTAAAAGTGGGTTTGAAATATTCTACTGTGTTGTAGGAACTCACAAAATGTTAAATCTTCAACATTCTTTTGGTTAAAACAACTTTAATTCACATCATTATTTTCGCGTGTTCACATTGAATATGTAATCCAACTTTTACAAACATTGATATCAACTATCTATTTATCCCTGGCCAGCTGGCATTATTTGTCCTATTACCTATACCAGACTTTAAACATTGAATTATCAGAGCATACATGGATTATTTTTCAGGTGTGAAGTAAACTATTAGTAGTCAATTTCCCATTTTTGGGCACAAAATACACCGTGATTTGGCCATTCATCTGTGAAATATCAACCAATTTATCAAATTTTCCTAAGAGGAAAGCCTGGGCATACTTTCTGTTGCCCAATGCCATTGGTCATTATATGGACTAGTCAATGTACATTATTCAATTGTAATTTTGAATTCATTTTCACAAGCAAAATTACCCACATATACACGATAACTTGAATTTTATTTGAAGGGGTGAACCTTAAGCTAGCCAAAGAGTATTTTTATTTTGAAAACCTGTCGCCTTGGCAAGAAGAAAACGAGCAGTAAACAACTTTTAACTCACTTTGTAACAATTTAACCCCGTTGACAAAAGTGCTCCTATTGTGAAATGGGCCAT
This sequence comes from Ophioderma brevispina, assembly GCA_023653785.1. Taxonomy (NCBI): domain Eukaryota; kingdom Metazoa; phylum Echinodermata; class Ophiuroidea; order Amphilepidida; family Ophiodermatidae; genus Ophioderma; species Ophioderma brevispina. The sequence continues at coordinate 14,752 of JAMKCH010018919.1, forward strand.
AAACATCTGTTCTGCTGGCGTTCCAACACAGTAGCAACTTAAGTTTCACTACGAAACCTCTCACTTTATTGTTCGAAAAAACTCATTTTTCTTAGCGCAACTGCATATGGTGGTTATACACGAATAAATCTTTATCATGGGTATATGCTTTTTTGTTCATTGAAGATACTTGTCTTAATAAGCGAGTTACAGCAGTAGGACTTTTCCGTTAACATGTATAGTGCGTATTATATGAAAAATTCCTTACACTTGGTCATTCAAAAATATATCGGTATCGCATCGGTATGGGGCAAATCCGTTTAAGAAATATCTGTATCAGTACCGATCCGATAAACGTATATCGGACATCACTCACAACTCTTCATCAAACCATGCCGCATTTTTAAGTTTGCCCGGGGGAAGGCGTTAGCAAATAACAAATTTTAAAAGTACTGTTTAAAGCCATCGTTACTTGAGAACAATCTGTGACCTTAATGACCAGTAGGTTGCTGAAACACTCATTAATATTCAGCCCTCCATCCGCGACCAAAACAATATGACAAGAAACCAGTCTTCTTTCGCTCCAGAACCCCTCCCCCATACAAATCCGACTAGAACGTGTCTGTTGAGGGCCAACACCAAACTCTTAGTCGGGGCCCAAATCCCCCAAAATTTCCAGGAATAGATGAAAAGTGAAGGATAAGACAGTAGAATTCTCATAAGTTTTGCGATCTCTCTTCTATTCATTTGGGTCTCATTTTGTCCGTTCGGACCGTAATGACTAAATTGTCATTGTTAGATTGCTCGTGTTCTTCCCTTTGCACGGGTATGTTCGGTGACCCGTTACTAAAATCTTATTTTTCATTTTATTTTCTGATTTATCAAATAACCTTTAGCACCTTTTAACTCTATATGGTTGTCTATCATGACCCTTTAGGCGTGCAATTATGTGGATTCGACGATCTTCAGCGCAGATTTTTCCGTGGTAAATGCCAATTTATCGATGTGGCAGAAAAATGCGAAAATGCCGCAATTCTCTCACGAATTCTGGCCGGCCTTTTCGAATTACCCAGGTGCCCACATTCAACGGTGCATGTAGGCCTTTCCTCCTTTGCATGTAACTTTTGTATCCTGCATGCACGTATGCCTTAATTTAACTTTGTGAATTCATAACTATGCAATTTTTCATAGAAAGTCATTGAAGCCAATGAATAAAATTTAAGCCAACTGTCAATAGTCCTAAACGTACCAGAGTCCTGGATATGAATCAAGGTTAGCCAGTAGCAACAAAATTCCACTGTTTTCATTAGGCTGCTTTGCATTTAAACTTTTAAATTGGTGCATTGTAAAATTTGAAGGTACCTGCACCGGTGCATGTACTTCTAAAATTGTAAGTCAAGCCTGAATTCGGGTTTTCTAAACAACAATTCTCCCGGGCCCCACATACAGGACGAAGTTTCCAATGCTTATTTCACATTGGGTTGCCTTTAATTTATGAAGGGATCATGGGTTAAAATAAGCTTAACCTGTCCATAGGCTTGCCCATATGAGTCTGCTGATGCTGCGGCTGGTTGAGCCGTCTGTGTTTGTTGACCATAGCCTGCACTGGCACCATAGAACTGAACAAAATGACAAATACACTTATTTGCTTAAATAGTATACTCAATTTGCTGACTTCAGTCGGGGCATTCGGGTACCCGCCCGCCTGAATTACCCGTTCTGATTCCCATTCCCGGTTACCCGAAATGTAAAGTTTTAAAGAAAGTTCAATCTTTATTTTTACACGCCTATAAATACAATCTACTACTCCACACCACCCACACATGGCCCAGAAAGATGTATTAAGTCCATAGGCTTAAAGTATATATCCGCCCCCCCATATTTTGATGAGGGGGGATTGTCAATACGATCATCCCCCAATGTTGATGCCCAATCATCCCCCCAATGCTTCTTTCAATTACATTACATTAACAATTTTAGCTTCAAATGGCAACATTTTTAGTGCGCTTCACACGCACATGTGCTAGTACTTGGGGATCTTTTCAGCAAACTCCATTTCATTCATAAACTTTCTTATCCTGAGTACTTGTCATACTGGTTTGTACTGTACAAATAACGCAGCTGCCATGCATTATAGGGTGGCTTAATATCACATACACATGTGGCTACAGCCCAGAATGGACATGAGAACTATTACCAACCCTACCCCATGGACCACTTCAAGTTCAGCAACTCTACTCCACGGCATAAATTTCCCTGGGGTAGCTGTGAAGTGCCATTGCACTAAAAAAGATGTAAAAACAGGAAATTAGGTTCAGTTTATAGATTGATGTGACCGTGTGGTTATGTTTAGCAGTCAAAAGCACCTATACTTTGCATGGGGAACTTCTGTTTTTTGCTGTAACTAGACTTTTGTTTCGAATTAAAAAGAATACTAATACTGTCTTATCAAGCATAAGAAGCTAATGCTACCACATGCATTTGGTGACCAATTTAGATCAGGAAAGAGTCTGCAAGTAATTTATACCCGATTTTGTATGTTGGTCTGTCACAGAACTACTGTCACTATTTTGCCTGCAGAGAACACAGGCGCCGGAATGTCAACAAGTGACTGTCATAGGTCCACATCATCTATACTGCAGATATATTCAATGTGTACTATTTTTCATGGGCTATTTAGTGTAAGGTGTTTTGATGTGCAATAAATAATAAAAAATTGGTTGATAAACTTTGGTGAAAATAATGTAAAGCTGTCTGAAAGTTTAGAGTTTTGTGCAATCACTTGGTTTGCAGTCGTTCGGGTACCGCTGCCCGCCCGAAAATTACATCGAGCACCTGGGTACATAAATACCCAAAGTCCCCCGCCCTACTACTCAAAGTCTACCGGACATTTGAAGTGTCCCAAACCGACACATGTTCGGTATTTGCCTTCGGCAAATATAATTTGAGAACCCTGTTCTAATCCATTGCCAAGTGACCATTAAATACCCCCATCAAAATCATAAGATTGGCCCTTCACTCCACAACACCATCTGTAAAGTTTCCGTGCCGATATTTCAATCCAATCAATAATCCGTTTTGATTATAGAACAAAGTAGTGATTTTGTATAAGCCCACATAGGTACTGTGTAAATTCATATTGTTCGACCAAATGTGGCACATTTCAATCAAAACTTTCAAACCAAACATCCTTTGGCTTGGCTCTAATATTTCACACACAGGATAAATGAGAATAGCTTTCTTCTGATAGCAAATGCTGACCACTTCGTGGTCAAAATCTGGGTTTTCTTTCTGGGGATGACGCCGTTGCGATCGGGCCCAGGACCTTTATGAACCAAACTGGTTTCAGAAAGCTGACGATTAAAATCCTAAAAGTTAATTGCTAGCATTCATATCGCAGGCACATGACCATTTTCAGTGCAAAATTTAACTACCGTATCAGCTTGGGGCGGGGGCATCATTGCAATGTTTCTTTAATACTTAACACCCTGTCTGGTCACCTGCTGGCCATAACCTTGCATATTAGGTAGAGACAGAAAAAAATTAATTCTTGAAAATGCAGTATAGTCGATTTATTTCTCATGTCCTGCGACACATCCCCGCGTTACACCTTACAAGTGTCACCAGCTACGGAGTTATTTGGCAAATACTTATATAAATATTTGGATTGCGAGTTGATAACAGAATCCTATCGCCGAGCCTCGATCAAATCCGGGCGAGTCGAAGACGAGCTGATGATTTATTCATTTGGCGAGGCGATATTTTCTGTTATCTACCGAAAAAATCCATCGCATATTATTTATCAAGAAGCTGACTTGACATGTGCTTCAAACTAAAACTAGCATTTCGGCGGTTTGCTCTGGGCTTTCGCGCTCGCTATATTCAAAGAATATAATCTGTGGGTCGCTCCCCAGACCTTGACCCTGGCCACTGACCTTGATCTCCTCACATATGAGGGATCGCATGGTGCACTTTGACAAAAGTTTGATTACAATTGGACTTCAAGTTTTCCAATTAAGATCAATTTATGTCATTTAGCCTATTTTTACAATGACCTCACATGACCTTGACCTTTCAACATGACCCTTGACCTCATCAACATGAGGGATCCCATTGGTGCACCTATGATTCAATTAAGTATGGTTCCAATTGAAGTTAAACAAAAAATAAAAAATTCCATTTAAAAAAAACACGTAACATCATGCCATTTTTGACACACACCCTCCCCCCCCAACACGCACACGGAATTCAAGTGGTCCTCTGCCGCTATAGCTGGTGGCCTCACATAAAAACAGTATTTTTTTTGACGATTTGCATGACCGAATGCCCAAAATATTTTTCGTACTTGTGTGCAGTGTTGGGCTGTACGCCGCTAATCGCACTGTGGTAATGTACCAAGCTGCCTATACTTTTTAATTGTCACGCATTCCTTTTAAGTTTTCAATTGCAATTTTTTAGGTTTCATTCCTTCACTCGCTCCACCTTAATGAAAATTTTAATCGCCAGGGCCGGAGCAGGTAAGCCAGGGGGCACGTCAAAAAAGCAATAAAGAAAATAAAATGTAAAACTCATTTCGCATATTGGCATTTTTCTTAATTTTCCACATTCATTGGTCACTGTGACTGGCAAATCTTTCCGTCAAAAAGGGGTGAACCTAGGCCATAAAAAAAATGAATGGCCAAATGATGGTACAATGAGTTTTCAAAATCGCCACCAAAATTAACTGCACTGAAGCAGATCTACTTAGATCTGAATTTTCACCTATTTATATGCTCTTGAGAATAGAATTTTGTTTCAAGAGTGAAATACTCAAAGTTACTGCTAGTCCTAACGTACAACCATGAAACATTCGTTTGCCATTTGTACAGGTTTGTGACTCTCAGGCCATGCAAAAAGTTCATGTGTCAATTTTGTCGCATCCACCGCAGCAGTATACATTTCCACATGAAGCCCACGGCAGAGTGAAGTGTGCTCGAGTTTGAAAAGATTTTGTGATCATTATAAACGGATAAACCGCGAAAGTTTAAAGATTAAACCTGGTTTTACGGACTCTTACTCAACCACCAATTACGAAAAATAGATTTTCAGATGCATGCACATAAAGTGCGAAAACTGAAACGGAAAATCTATACGAACTCGTGATTCCAACCCACTGCCACATGCATGCCCCCGATGCCGATGGCCATCGAAGACTTTACACCAACCTGAAACCAAAATGCTTTGGGCAAACTATGAAGTTCCCGTTACAAACTTGCTGTCAATCATGACAAAGAAATGTAGCCGGGCGATTGAATGTTAACCTTTATGAAATTGAAGGAACTGAACTCCTAAAAACGATGGTTTTCTAGGCGCAGGCACACACACGATGTACGCTTTTTTCATTTTTCCCATTGCAAAATTTCAATGTTACTGCAATGCATGTAGACTTTCGATTTTCACACGGACTATGGCATGAAAACGTATCAAATTTTCCAGTTAACTTTGCACTTGCATTCAATCATTTGACGAGCCCTGTTTAAAGACATATTACCTCTACAGAAATAATTCTTACCAGGATCTAAAAAGTCACTTTAAGTAGAAAATTTTGTAATTTCTTACGTGATCTGCTGACATGTTGTTGTGCTGTACTGATGTTTGGTGATAAAAGAGACGGATGCGTAAATGTATCGTCAGCGCTGCTGTGGCGTGGTTTGACACGTGACTTGTGACGCTTTTATTAGTCTCAATCCCTATTTTTGTGGGTGAGTATTCGCCATTATTCGCAGTATACTTTCCCGTTGGGAAACACGCTAAGTTACTGGAAGGCAGACCTAGACTTGGTGGGGGGGGGGGGGAGACACCCCAGGGGGTGGTAGGACCCGATCTGCTCGATTTGGGCATTGGGCTTTCCAAACGGTAAATTGGGGAACTGCTGCTACGTGCATTTACTGGGGCAGTCTCGGTCCCAGTGACTTTAAAAAATCTTCTTTCAAACCGTTTTTCCAATATCGTAGTAATACATGATAAATAAGAACAAAAATTGGCAGCAAAATCCGTCCGGGGTTAGTGGATTAACCCCGCTGCCCAAATCAGTGTATTTTCCAATAACGGTCATGTAGATTTAAATTTCGTGCCAAGCCTATCTTTAGTCACTCTGTGTGAACCGTTCGATATGCGGTAGAGCGCCCTCATACCGTTTAGTTTTTGAAAAAGACTAGCACCTTGAAATGATGCCGTTTTGAATTGCTTGTTGCTGTTAGGGAGTTTGCATGTCCTACCCCACGCCCCCCCCTGGGTAAGCACACGATCCTGCCTCGATTTGGGCGTTGGGATTTCCAACGGTAAAGCTGTGCCTATACTTTACTCGTAAAATTATTTTCCATTTCCTAAGAAGCTGAACAAAACGCTTTGATTGGATTACAAGCCAACGCTCACAGTGGATACGTATGGAGGATCTGACCCATGGTCTTTAGAGTGCAACATGTGACATAAATGCCAGATAACACAAGCGTTGAACCTGTTCCCGGTAAGCAAAGTTACTTGAGCCCTCCAATACCCATTTCATTCCCAGATATAAAAAACCGCCGTTTTAGTGGTTAAAACCTCAATATTGTACAGTATTGAATAGGGCTTTGCAACATGCATAATTGAGTCTACCATCAAAACTGCAATTTTGTTTTCCCCAAGTACTTGACGAGGTTATGTCATGTATTGTCAGGCTCCTCATATCAAGTAGAGAAACCAATACAGATAATCGGAAAGATTCATTTCGTGATTCCACACCTCTGTTTTATTCATTGTTACTCATATCCCCAAAAAAGCTTATTCACAACTATTTAGCTGATCCCGACTTTGCGGTTTTTGTTATGAGCAAATATCTCGGTTCCCACGTCCCCATAGCCAACTGTGGCTATAAATTTCTGTCCGTTTACCGGACAGAAATACAAAATTGTGAATTTCTTACACACCGATCGAATTTGCATGTAAGATTTGGCACACATGGCCATGGATTACTTATGTGAAACGGTTAGATGATATGAAAATCTCAACTTTTTTAGTAAGTCGGGGGAACGATGCTGTGGCTCACGAAATGCCCTTGAAGTTTGTGATCTCGGCTGCCATATTGATGGCGTCATGTTACAACTTTAAAAGTATCAGAAATACTTTATTGTGTCAACAACTACTCTAAGTACTTCGGGGGGTCCGTATTCTCAAACGATTTTTAAAAATAAACGTGGTTAGGCCTCAACTTGTGGTAGCTAAACGCACTGTTTTAAAAAACCGCAGGTTTAAATATTTTAACAAGTCTTTTAGCTAACCACTGTATTTCAACGCCGTAAATACCATCCCCGAACTGTGACTTATCTTTCGCCTATATCATTAACGTGTGCGTGAACAATAATTTATCTGCCAGACATGCATTCCGTAGTTGTTAATGCAACGCATAAAGCCAACGGGTAAATTTCAAGAATGTCGCGTTACGCAAGAGCTTTAGAATTTGTTGACTTATGTCGTTGTGCCGCACTTGCTATCATTCAATCCTATAACAGATAAACGAGCCTGAAAAAAGAGCAAGGAAACTGGACGAGAAGAAATGAAGCTGATGACTCGTAAACGAAAGATAATAAAATAAATTAGGTACTGGTCTAACCCGAGTATCACTAGAGCTGAAAATATCAGCCATTTGATG
>JAMKCH010018920.1:0-118220 GCA_023653785.1 Ophioderma brevispina
ACGTCATGACTATGCTTGCTATTGTAAACATATGAACCCGCCATACTTATACCTATCAACCCTACCCTCCCACCATGTCTACTATCCTAACCATTCCTACTCCGCCATAATCATATCTGCCATCCCTAGCTTCCCTACCATCCCTTCCATTCCTACTATCCTAACCGTCACAACCTTACATATCTACACACTTAAAAATACAGGGTCAAATATGCACCGACTAAAAATAGAATGACCCCATTTGAGGTAAAATGACCCTTTTCATGGTCATATTTAACGTAAAATCAGTTGTTTTAGCTCAAATGGGGTCATTTTAGTCGGTGTTTTGTGTATACATACCCTACTTACCATCTCTGCTACCCTAACCATTCGGAACTATCCCTACCATCACAACCATCCCTGCTATCCTAACCATCCTTAACCAATCCTATCCTGTTATCTTTACCTTCCCTACACTTACCAACCATTCTTACCATCATTGCTTTTCTAAAACTACCTATCACCCTTACGACCCTAACCATTGTTACCCTCACTACCGTATATCAGTACTACACTGCCTACCATCCCTGCTATCCTAACCAACCATATCCTCCGTATTTTTCCCTACCGTTCCTGCTATCCTAACCATATCCTACCACTTCCAATGACTCCTGCTACGCTATAACCATTCCTGCACTGTTAAAAATGTTCCTAATTTTACCAGACTTAACCTTTTAAATTACGGTAAACTCCAATTATTCAATAATCTTCACGCTTTATTACCTATACCTAACAAAAAAATTCAATTTGGAAGCAGAGAAAATGTAAATAAACGGTGGCTAGAACATAATACTACACATTTTGAAAAAGGTAGTATTTATACGCTGACCGTTACTATATTTTCCGTTTGTTTTTAATGTAAGAATACGAACTATGAAAATCGTTTTAACTATAAATATGTTAAATAACGTCGTAACGTCTTTAAAAAATGCAAAATCTTAATTTCCCTATCATTTTTAAAAATAGTTTTAAAAACTCTTTTCCTCCTTTTTGTTTTATATTTAGTTTAATTTGAAAAAAAGTAGTACACACACATATATTTAATTTTAGCATCTGCGATCAGTAAAGTCATGTAGTGTAGTGGATAAGGTTTAGGACTTGTAATCTTAAAGCCCTGGTTCTAATCTATGTAAGGTACATGTAGTAAGTTTGTTCATATGATGATTAAGTAATTGGTGATATTAGAATGTTTACATTACAATATAAAACAAAGTGTATGAACTGGTGTAAATCTTTATTTCTTCACGTTTTACCTTTGTTTATTGCCTTTTTTCTCAAAATTGTTTGCCTGAAATATAACTTTTTTACAACCACGTGGTAACGTAAATACAACGTTTGTATGATGAAAAAAAAAAAAAAAAAAAAAAAAAAATTCAATTTGGAAGCAGAGAAAATGTAAATAAACGGTGGCTAGAACATAATACTACACATTTTGAAAAAGGTAGTATTTATACGCTGACCGTTACTATATTTTCCGTTTGTTTTTAATGTAAGAATACGAACTATGAAAATCGTTTTAACTATAAATATGTTAAATAACGTCGTAAGTAACGTCATTAAAAAATGCAAAATCTTAATTTCCCTATCATTTTTTAAAACAAAGTGTATGAACTGGTGTAAATCTTTATTTCTTCACGTTTTACCTTTGTTTATTGCCTTTTTCTCAAAATTGTTTGCCTGAAATATAACTTTTTTACAACCACGTGGTAACGTAAATACAACGTTTGTATGATGCCATACCTACATCGTGAAAATTTGGTCAGAGGATTGTAATCACCGTTTTTAATTCGTAATATTGTTGTGGAAACAAGTCAAAAACCAACAACCGTGTGCAGCTGAGATTTTACACCGTTGTTTGTACGTTCCCTGCAATGGTTTCGTATTTTTTAACGCTCCATTCCATGCAGTTATTTTTTTCCGGTCTGCATGTAGTGAGAGTCCCAGCTGCCAGTCAATATGCCCTGTTATTTATGAAAAAACAGTGTGGCCCTCCTTAGGACCATTTGGTGAAATAGACATACATTACTTTCTCTGCTCTTCCCCACTCATTGCTACCACCATTCTTCCCGTTATCCTACCCCTCCTATCCATACAACCATTCCAACCCTCCCTTATGGCCGTGCTCTTTTAATCATCCCTACCATTCTTTTAAACCCTCCCATCCTGTTCTAACCATCCTTAACCCTCTCTATCCCATGCTTATCCTGACTACCCCTATATTCCCTCGTCATTCATGCTTATCCTTCCTCTCCATCCTGCCTCCCTTCCCTGCCTTTTAAACCCTCGATCGATCCCCAGGAAGGGGGGGGGGGCAACTTAGTATTCCAAGGTGGATATGATTCCTCTGTACAAAAGACGCTTAATTCTGGTTCCGTTTTTTAGAATCAGTCGATGTACGCGCGTACAATTGTTTTAGGGAACCAAATCGTAAACTATAAAATTAGGGTATGAATTTCACGTCGAAATTCTACGTGTTTGGGTGGTGATCTTATTTGAATACTGTAAATCACATAAAATGCTGCCGAAATAGTGTATTTTTCTTTCCCGATTTTCTGTCTATTTCACATGGATAATTCCCGAGTGATTTTTAAAAAAATCGTTTTCTGAATTCGAAGAGCCCCAGCCTATGCAACGACGATGACCTTATTGTTTTTAAATTTCCTTATGTTGACGTCCCTTAGCCTGTACAGCCTATGATGATTGTTCATTTAATTTTCGCCGTCCAATCTACACTAAGAAATGACTGGTCGTTTATACCTGTAGGTTTTTACAAGATGGCAGTAGGCAGGGCCTTTCTTTGTCAAGCAAAAAAAAAAAACCTATGATAATTAGTACACGGGTTTTTTCAATGAAAATTGAGATTGAATTTTGCATATATAAAAACGTCAATAGGACAGGATCCGTTAATGACTGATCGTTCCCGTATGTTGCACGAACGGAATTAGGGTCTGTCTTTCGCTCAAGAAACCATGCATTTTTAGTATTGGTTTTCAATGAAAATGATGAATTTGCAGATAATAAAACTGGCATTAAGACTAACCACCTTACTGACTGATCGTTACCCTATGTTTACAGAGATTGGATTAACTGACGCTCTGTCCTATAGTCGATCAAAGCCATGAAATTTTAGTACGGTTTTTCAATGAAATATATTTGAAGAATAAATAATTGTCAATTACGAACAAACACAATTAATTCCAATCTTTTTATTAGGGACACTACTTTAAAAAGACGAGATTTAAAATGCAATTGATTTAAAATCTTACAACTTATTAGGCTCTAGATTGTGGTAAGTCCTTTTAAAATTATGTTTGAATAAAGATTTATAGTAACTTTCTTTTAGGGATTCCAATGCAGTGACGTGCGCTTCAAATTGATACTTTTACTATTTTAGAATAAAATTAAAAATACACAAACTCAAATGAATCGCGTGAACTATTTCCCTTTATCAGGACGGCTCACTTGTACCACCTTAGGTTTTACAAACGGTTTTCTCCCGTCTGCGTGAAGTTACACATGCCGGTGTAGAAGTATTATCGTCCCGGCGTACTCATATAGTCCAGGAACAATGGTGATTCAATAAGGCACTCGTATTCAGTTGACTCTTCTGCACTTATAGTCTGATTTTTTATTTCCTGTCAGTAAACGCATATTGTCGACGGTACGAATGCATTTGGAGGGGATGTGTTTCAGATAAAAAAACTACAACTGAAATTCTCAACTTGGTTCAACATAATAGGGCTTTAACCCCACCCATTTACATGACTTTTTGTATCGAATATGTCAAGGGCGCATACCGAGATTCATGAATAGATTGTCGTAACGTCTGAGACATGCCATATCGATTCCTTTGTTTTTGCCGTCAAATCCAAAGAAAGGATTAACTGTGGGTGCAATAAATAACAAAATCGAGGCTGGGTGAAGAGGAACCGATTAGGCCACTGAATTTGCAGTCAGTTTTTATGAGTGACAGAATTCTAAACTACTTAAATGATTGAACCAAACTGTCCATATTATTTCTGGAACAAGATTAATAAATGTACGTGTCAGATTTTTTAGTATTCCTACTTGACGTCAAAGAACTTTGGTGGGTAATTACTTACTGGTATGATTTTCTTATGTTGATGCTTTAGAGTTTTTTGAAGTTTTATGTTTTGGAATTTTATTTCATTGCTTATGCCTTTGTAATATTTTCTCCTTAGTGAAGAAAAGGGACATTTGTAAAAGTAATTGCTTATCTTATCCGGTATAGTGACATGGAATTTCTATTATACGATTGGGTAAAAGTTACAACCTCCAGAACGAATGAAAGCGGCCGCACGCCCCAAAAACTTTTAATGAACTGACAGGAAAAAATCCTACTATAGATTTCACAGGTCAGTTTTTATTCCCGTTATCGTCTATTGAGCCCCGGACTGTGGCTCCCGCCCATACTATACATGCTGTCCCAAAAAATGTTAACACTCGGAACGAACGACATTTTGATAAAAGAAAGTAACGCCATGGGTCCTTGTTTGGTATCCCTTCAAAGCCAATAAAATAAGCTTTTCATATGGCCATTGATTTCATTCCAATCCGACACGTAAAACAAAAGATTGGGGGATGCTTCATCCATTATTAGAGGGCAAATCCAACTTGGTCGTTCTGCCTTAGCACAACTTGGAATGCATGATGGAACATGAATACACTTGGCTACATAGCACATCTTCTTTCCATCTTAAAAAGAAAACCAATAGCTTTTTGCAGTGTTTTTTCTATTTAACAATCCTGCGATTCCTGCCACCGTGTTTTTTAATTACCAAACCTACAACTGCTCTTTTAAAAGGGAAATGTTGGATTGTAGTCCTTGCTATTCGGGGTCCGGGTCGCGACCTCAATGCGTAACCCTACGTGTATAACTAACTCATGCTTAATGTCCTACATAATTAGACACCTTTTTCATACCATTTACACATAGTGCTTTTGATAAGTTGATCCACTCAAGGCATGACATAGTATGCAACGTATATTTACTCTGAGTTTCCGCGGACGAAAAGCGTGCCCTGGGTTCTGGATCTGTGTGCCATGCCACTTGTTTATTTTCAATTCTGCCTGCTTTATTGATCCACATGTAGGCTGCTTATCAGAAGTTTCTCCTTTCTTTTTTGTTTACTTTTCACATGTTTTTGTTGTTTAGTGTTTCTGCCTATAGAATCAAAATATTTCTTGGAATCCCAATAAAGAAGTGTCGTGGTTGTTTTGGTTTAATTTTGGTTTGTTTTAACATTCTGGTATTTTGACGATTTGAATATGTAACCTGCTTAAAGTGAACTGACTGATTCATTTGAAAAAATACGAAGTAGTTGCTGATCAACAGACCTAATCACACTTTTATGACATATTAAAAGTTCAAATGGATTGGCAAATCTTCAAATAGGCTTTTCAGTCAGTACAATCAATCACACATCATAACCCATTTTGCGTATGTTACAAATTCATGTTTCACACAATCTTACAAATGTAACCACTGCAAATCGGACAAATCCGAATTTGTATTCTCCTTTTTGACAAAGCATATCTTTTGTTCTACATATCGCATTGAAATGAAATAAACGGCAAATAAAGTTTATTTAGTTAGCTTTAAGAGCATACCAAACGAAGACCCATGCGTACTTTATTTATTTACAAAATTAGATGATCGTGTTCCGAGTGTTAACATTTTTCGGGACAGCCTGTATCTGCTTTCACACCGGAATAAATTGCACGTAAGCCCATTTCATTTCGTTTAGTTTCGCAAAGTATAAGCACTGATTTGAATATTAGTTTTTCAGCCATTTAAAGCACATTCTGTATAAGAGGTCTTTGAAAAGTAAATGATGTAAACAACAACAAAAGGGAGAGGGATAGGAAAGTGAACAATATGTTTTACGCCACTATAACTGTTTATCTTTTGAACAATATTAAAAGGTAGGTGACCCGTTCATGGTCCGATTTTTCATAATGGCATTTCTCTCACACATGGAAGCATAACTCATTACAAATTATGAGTGAAATCGGTCCAGTGGGTGGATAGTACAGTGTGGTCCAAAAATAGGTTTACACTTTTATATCTGCAAATCTCTCAAAAGTGGGTGGACATATTACAGGTTTTTGAAGATATTTATTAATTACAATATCTTGTTATAACCTGGTGAAAACGGTGTAAAAACAAAGCTCAAATAACAAAATGGCAGCCAAATAGTGAAAAATGGTCAAAACCCACTTTGCACACACGTAAGTCTATGGGAAAACCATTATGTTGAACAGAAATCAATACCATTGCGTGAACTGGAGGCCTACTCCTTAACTAACTATACCACCCTTCGAGTTTGTGTGAAGTGTTTACCGTTTGAAAATGAATGAGAGAATATCTCAACCGTGAAACTGAACTTGAAATGCCTATTTACATAATAATTATTTTGATTTCAATTGGGAGAGGATTTTAAATTGGAAGATACATGTATGTTTTCCTTGCCATTACTGAACGAGACTCTGCTTGTGCATTTTCGAAGTTTGCATGGTTTGGGATAAGATCATAAAGAAGAAACATTGTAGCCGTTTTATTTTTAAATTCATAAGATAAACTTCAAATAATTTGAGGTATCTTAATTCTTACCTTTGTGGTTATTACCAAATACCAAGTCCCATGACGGTGTGCATTGTTCAATGTGTGTATCAATCTTGGATATAATTCGTGACCGCCAAAAGAGTGCAAGAGACTTGCCGTGTGTGTGCACAATGGTTTTTTACCTTTTTCTCTAGATGGGGCCCTTTAGTTGTCATTTTCAGCTTTGTTTTCAATGCTTTTCCCAGGTCCACAAGATATTGTAGTTAATAAGTACCTTGCAAACTAATTTATATGTCTACCCACTTTTGAAAATTGCGACGAAAAAGTGTAAAACCTTTTTGGACCCTCTGTAGAAGACACAATGTGTACAAATTGGCCTATAGTGCAGTGTTATACTAAATCATGTGTGAATGCAAATAGTACTGTATTTATTTTTCAATTTGATTTGAGAAAACGATTTCTCATGGGAAAGTAGTTATGTTGAAAAGTGTGAGGGATTTCCCCTAGGGCTATATTGAGATAGCCGTTGATTAACAAAACTAGATCGATTGCACAAGAGGAGAATGGGAATTCCCAAGATGTGTAAATTAGAAACTGCGTCAACTTGGGTTTTTATGCTTTGAGATCAAAACAGACGCAAAATTAGTTAATTCCCATATGTTTAAATGTGGGTGTGAGGTGATGCAATGCACATGATGTAATTGTAATTATGTGAAAAATCTGATTTGGCAGTGTAAGGTTATGAAATTTTAACTAGTTCTCCGGTATAGACAAGGTGAGAATTATTACTTTCCCGGGAGATGGCCCACGCGCACACAAGTGTGAAAAAAAACCCCTATGGCCTGAGCCGGCATTCGAACGACGAACCCTCCGTATTACTAGTGACGGCGCTCTAACCAACGACCACAAAGACTGGGTGGCAGAAGAGAGATATATATCATTATAAGTGTTAGGGTTCGAAAGGGAGTCCATCGCTTCCTAGAGATAGCATCAGAACGGTTATTTCTATATTTACAATTTATATTGTTTTGTGAATTTTAACTACTTAGTCTCCAGATAGGACAAGGATGGGATAATATTAATCTTTCCCTGGAGATGGCCAGCGCACACAAGGGTGAAAAAAAAAACCATTATTTGCGCTTGACCGGATTCGAAACGGCGACCTCCCTATTAGTGACGGCGTTAAAACTGAGCCACAAGACGGGGTTGGCAGAAGAGCGATAGATAATATCTATAGGTGTTAGGTTAGAAAGGTTTCCTTCGAAATCCTACGGGATAGCATCAAACGGAAGTTTACATATACAATATATTGGTTTGAAATTTAACTACTTAGTTCTCCAGGGAGACAAGGTTGTATATATCTTCCCTGAGTGGACAGCGCACAAGTCCGGCCAAGTGCATATGGGTTTTTTTCAACACTGTGCCAACCCCGTCGTGTGCAGTTGGTAGAGCGCTCACTAGTAATACGGAGGTTCGCCGTTCAAAATCCGGCCAAAGCAAATAGGGTTTTTTTTTTCCAAAACAATTGTGCGCTGGCCATCTCCAGGGAAAGATTAATAATACCCATGTGTAAGGTTATTTATGCATGATGATGATGTATTAGTTATTAGAAAAGGGTAATCTAGCTGTGAGGTAATTTTCTCACTGGAAAGATCATGGCCAGCAGCCATCAGTAGTAACCAGGAGCATTACAGTATGGTTTTAGCTAGAGTTTTATCTGCATGAGTGGCATCCTTGCAGAGTACCTAGTGCCATGATTTATAATAATTTCTATGTATGAGCGAAGTCGCTGTAATTATCTACTGTCGTTTTGAAGCCAAAGTGCGGAAGCAAAATAAGGATTCCAAATTGTGGACAGATGGAGATCTTGTGACGATCTTGGACTGATTACTGTGGTATTAGTGTCTGC
This sequence comes from Ophioderma brevispina, assembly GCA_023653785.1. NCBI lineage: Eukaryota > Metazoa > Echinodermata > Ophiuroidea > Amphilepidida > Ophiodermatidae > Ophioderma > Ophioderma brevispina. The sequence continues at coordinate 8,535 of JAMKCH010018920.1, forward strand.
GAGAGACTTATTCAAACTTGTCGCTTGAACTGCTGGTAAAAAGTTTCTTCAGGGACGGAGAAAATTTCCATGGAATATTAGGATTTCTAAGTGTGAACTTATGCTCTGTCATTTTGGAGTCTTCGCTGTTGCGACCTCATTTGACTGGCAAACGGACTTTTAGTTGGAGACATTAATGAACGAGAAAGAAGAACTTTGTGTTGAAGATTAGAATGTTAGGTGTATCTTGAATTGTAAAATTATTTGGTGTTTGGACTACCATATTCTTGTCCCCAATCTGATTTTAAATTATTTAACAGTAAAATTAATGTTATATAAAAATTCAGGTAATTGTGCACAAGGCTCATTGTTGTGCATTAAAGGGTATTTCTGAACTTTGACGTCCATGCGACATCATAACAAAAGGTGTGAGTGTGTGTTAATTAAGCAATAAGAACATTTTTGAGAGAGCCCCCAATTTTAAACAATATTAATTTTTACCACTGTTGCCATTTGGTAAAACTGGCTAGTATCTATACCTGTGACAGGTTAAGCTTCGAAAATGTATATGTGATCGAAAACGACAGGAATTTTGTAATTAGAATAATTAATATCGAGATATAAGATAATAAGTTCAACGGCTGCTGGAAACGGGCCGGGAAATAGCGCCATGTACGGTCTACGCTCATCCCTTAGTCGTTGTTTGGTTTTCAACAAATAAAGTTAGAGTTCATTTCTTGACGGTGGACACTATTTAATCAATGGACGACATACTTATCATTTCCAGCCTGCCGTTAAGTCAATCTGGGATCGCAATTCTATTACAAAACGTTATTTTACTGATTAAAGAACCATGTTTGAGCATTCTCGTTCGCAGGGTAGTTTCCTAGACCATTACCAAATACTGTGCAAAAAAATATTAAAATTTTTAAATTAGGGGGTGGGGTTCTTCAAAAAGGTGTGTTATTGCTTTATGCGGTATACGTGTGTTCATACTATCAAAAGGAAAAAACCTTTCCGGGCCTTGAATTTCACGGATATGAGAAAAATATGAAACCATTCTTTTTGCTCCAAATCTCCAATTTGATGGAGCCAAAGTGGGGGGGGCGGGAACGAGTTTCATCGGTGGTCACCCAACTTTTAAGTGAAAACGAAAACAATTCTGAGACGTAAGGATTGGAAAGGAGTTACTCTCGTGCAACACTCAATAAAACTTTGTTCGTAAAAACCCGGACATATAGGCCTCCAAAGGTAATGACGCCATTAAACAAATGGAATATCATGGCGCCCTTATTTTCAATCCTGAAAATACTTTAACCCTAGTCTTACCAGGGGGGGGGCTAGTGAATTTCGCTCCGGTACGCTAAAATGGCCACAAAACTTTCGTTAAAAAGCTTCTAGGTATCGTTTTCTATCATCTTTCCGGTATTTAGCCAAAATGTTGAAGGTAGCACTTGAACCGGGGTTAGGGATAGGTATGCCCGTCAAGTCGAAAGGGTGGGGAGGTGGTTGCCACCAAGGAATTTTATGGTCTGATTTTTAAAGTATGGGCTCTAAAACCTCTATGTTTGTAAAACTAGCTGATCGCCTCATTTAGAGCTGAAACCGGCCTTTTTCCTGGGAAAATGCAATTTGCCCGGAACTCGCGGAATTGATGAACATCAGGTGACGCCAATACTAGGTATGTGGTACATCTTTGGTTATCAATGAAAGAGGAGAACCGTTAGTACACAACTTGGTATCCAAATCATAAGCCTCGGGTGCGACTTATAACAAATTCTGGAGGGGGTGGTACCCCCCCCCTCCCCCCCCCCCCCACCCTGGTTAACGTGATTACAAAAAAAAAAGGTTTGGTAAGACGAGGAGTGAACACCACTTATCCCTAGGAAGTGAGTAAGTAGTGTCAGTTCTTGAGTGTAAACAAAATACGCCCCTCAATTTTTTGTCGAGTTGTTTTTTGTTGTGCCGTTTATATAGTATTGGGAAATGGTATGATATTAAGTCAGAAAATTAACAACTATTAAATAAGCGAGATTTGTGCGAAAACGTTGGGATCTTGACCATTATTGTGGTTACTTTTACAGCTTTAACCCTAGTCTTACCAAGCCTTTTATAGCACGGTTTATCGGATTGTATAATGGGGTACTAGTGAGAGAGTAGGGCCTCTTTCATGATATGGAAATAAGTATACCTTTGTATGGCTCAAAATAAAGTTCCGCAAAATTGTCAAATACACAGAGCTGGAGCAGAGTGCTAATAATAATGTGAATATCTAATTTTGCACCAAAAAAGGTAAAGATATGTATTTTTCTTTCTAACGACGTAAAGTATAAACATAGAGTCTGGAGCCATACTGTGTGGAAGGCACTATAGGGTTGCGACACCCCCCCCCCCCCAAAAGACGGGGTTTATGTCGTTTTAAAGCAAGAATTTGAGGTGTGAAAATGAAAAACAAAATTTATCGAGAAAAATAAATATTTATCGAGTGAAAACCAATGTTTTCGAAAACATCAAATCACTTTGATATAGATTGAGGATTCGGAGGGGGAAAGGGCGTATTAATTAACCTTGCCCAAATCGGCCACCATATTTCTCCATTTTCCCAAGAGTTACATCGACCAATTTTTGTAAACATCGTTTTGTTAAAAAAATCGCAGATAAAAAGTTTTTTCGTTTGATAAACCTCTCTTTATGAGCGAAATCTAGTGTTTTTTTTAAAAAAAAAAAAATGCTTTTTTGAAATACAATGCTTTTAACAAAATGTTTCACTAAAGTCCAATTCTTGTACATTCTTGACATTTCATTTTTTGGTTTGAAAACAGTTTTTCGAGCGAACATTTATCGACGGACAACATTGTTTATTGAACGGATTACGGTTTTTATATGAACATTAAAAAAAATAGTGAGTCCAGTGATAAACATAACTTATCGGGAAAACGATATGTTTATTGTGATACTGTTTTGACTGTGATAGCATTATTTAAAAAGATTTATCGTCACCATCATCTTAATCATCGTAATCATTGTCTTCGTCATTGTTTTCACTGATATTGCTTGCCTATTTTGGTCTTTCCTTGGTGTAGGATATTATGAGTTAGATTAGAGTAAAGACTATTTTACGGAATAAAGCCTGTTACAATCATTGTATCCTTTTGATCCTCTTATAGAAGATTCATGCTAGGCTTAATTTCATGAGATCTTCGTAGAGGATTGAAACCCGATTTTATTCATATTAATCGTATTTAATTGTCACTTTAAGAAAATCTGCACATACTAGAAGTGAGAACAAGCGTAGAACTGATGTGATAATTTTAGACAATTTATTTTAGCAAAATTATGTATTGTAGGGGTTGGGTCACCGTTTGTAAACGCTATGAGATCTGCACGCTAGCCTAAATAATGTGATTAATAGATGTAGAATCTAGAGCATCAGCCCAGAAGGTTTTGCTTCTTAGACGAACGAGATACAAATATCTAACACGGGAAATTCAGAGAAAAATATACCTTTGACAAATATGAAAGTCTGCCGGGGACCCGTTGTTGCGTGAAGCCCCAGGAGAGGGGATAAAGTTACTAGGGGGTCAAATGTTGAAATGCTCTAAATCTAAATATAATATAACTCAAAATATTCCTTAGGTAAGCAGAGTAAAAAAGTCATGGTCACACCCGCGTGTGGTGCTTCCTTTCAAAGATATTTGGGAAAAATAGCTTAAAGGTCCATTGTTTATTCAAAGGAAAGCTCACCAGTTGCAATACCCAGATTTGTTGTAAAAATATTTTTTTTAAATGTTAATGATACTTGAATCCAAATATGAAATGGGTTTGCACTTTCGGCATCTCCTTGTTGTTATAATGGAAAGGCTACAAAATTCCCTGTAGGAATCAGGGGAAGGCGGACATTATACCCTTCCCTATGAAAGGGAAAACCAAACCTATTGCAAAATTAAAAACTGATATTTTGAAATTCAGTATCATAAATATGTTTTAATATTTTTTACAAAGAAATCTTGGTATTACAAGTGTTGACCTTTCTTGAATAAAACAAATGGACCTTTTGGGCTCTATTTTTCCCAAATATCTTGGAAAGGACGCACCGCACGCATGTGGACCAATTGACTTTTTTACTCCTAGTTAAACGTAAGGGTAAGTTGAGCTATATTTTCATTAGATTTAGAAGAAGCAGTTCAAACTATTTGACCCCCATAGTAACTTTACCCCTTCTAAGGGATACAGCACACAACGGGTCTTCCGGCAGGCCAGGACTTTCCAATTTTCAAAAGTTATATTTTTCTCTGAATCTTCCCGTATTCAGCTATTGGTATCTCATTCATCTAACCAAAACTTCTGGGCTGACGGTCTATTCACTCAAGAATTATGAAGCGGGAACACCAGACTTCAGGAAGACCTGCGTGGAAACCACTCAGACGACCTAAACAATGCCAATGGGTACGGCGGCTATCCAGCAACGCCCTATCCTCATATCCATCAAAACCCACCCCCCTAACCCCACATTCCTTAATTGACCATCCGCCCTCCCCTACCACCACTTTAATGCACACACCCCGCCCAAATTCTTCGCCCCCAAACAGATCCATTCAAAACACCAACCCACTCCCCCCCACGAAATATTCGTATACCCCCTATATGTTAGCATACATCTGACACATCCCCAACACCTTCCCCCCCACCACGCGACATCTCGTATTACCATCTAGCTGCACCCACCCCTCCCCCTTCCGCCCCAGCGTGTACCCCTACTAATATTCCCCCGCACCCACCCCCACTGTACAACCTCATCCTCCCCCTAACCTATAATACATCCAACCCACTCCAACTCCCATCACCTCCATCCCCCCCCCCCCACCCTACCCTTCACACACTATCATAATCCCATTTCTTTCACCCTCCTAGACTCCCCCTATTCAACCCTCCCCCGACCTTAACTTCCTCTATCTCCCAATCCTGCCCTTTGCGCCGTCCTTACTTCTGCGTTTGCCAGATGTGTTCTCAGCGAATTCCGGACGAAATATTCACTTTTTAGTTGTACTCTGAGGGCACGCAAAAATGGAATATATTTCGATTTTTGTAATCATTGAATTAGTTTTCTAATATTGTTTTCAACATATTTTAAGCAACTGGAAGTATTTATACAGAAAAAGGTAATATGATAGTGGCAGGTTGTCAAAAAGGTGTTTACATTTTAGCGTTCTGAAAAAAATTACCAGTGCAGCCGACAAGCACTTAGTGTTCGGCATTGGATATTAATTTTAGAACAAATAATAAAGGAATCATGATTGCGCATATTCTTGTCTATTTCAGATTCTAGTCTCAATCCAACATTCAACAGCAACAAGCATTACAAGGCTCACTAATGATTCAATGTTGAATAATGATCAGTACACGCGAGGGCGAAAAATACGACTCAATTTACAATTTAATATGTTCGACACCGGCTCCACCGGAGTGTGTTGGCGCTGCACATCTCGGTGATCTTCCATGAATTCTTTTTTGCAGAAAAAAATCTTTGTTTTGAATATCCAGTCCTCCTGTCTCGCAACCTGCGTACAGTTTAATAAGTCTTCAAAATTTATCTGAGTGTCGTGATCTTTTAACCGTGTTATTCTTCTTTGTAATGTAGGCCCAATTGGGCAGACCCACTGGGAGAGGCAAGTTGGACCAGATAGTTCGGCATTCTTATAGCAGATATAGCCAATCGGTTTGGGAGTCAGCATCTATAGCTTGGCCATCTCATTCGTATAGCGAAGATGGTGACTAACCCCTAATGAAGATATAATTATCCTTCGGGTAAACGAGCATCAGATCAAAAGAATAGCAAGTAGAAAGACATTTCTAATTTAAGGAGTTGTGCTAGCTCTAAAAATTTCCTCAAGGAAGTTCTTTACCGAAGTTATTGTATATGCTACGTTTAGGCCATAGCAAATTATACAGGGTGAGTTGAAAAATGGAGCCTGTTTGTGTCTGCCATTTTACATATTTAACGCATAATTGAGCACATTTTTTGAAGAGCGCCCCCCATTTTGCAAAAAATTTTTGAGGTTGCAGTGGTAAAATGGCTAAGTTAACTATACCTGTGAATTTTGAGCTCGAAAATGTCTTGTGTGTCAAACGAAAGGAATTTTGTGTAATTATATAATTAATATCGGAGACTGCTGGAAACGGCATGCCAATTTGAAATAGCGGGAAATAGCGCAATGTACGTGTCTACGCTCTCAATTAGTGTTTATGGTTAAGGAAGTCAAGTTATCGCTATTTTATGATAAATACGCATTTTTAGATTCTCGTTCGCAGGTGTAGATCCTAGACAATTATGCTACAATTGTGCAAAAAATATCAAATTTTGAAAATTGGGGCCGCTTCTTCAAATTAAACGGTGATGTTATTGCTTTAAGTAAACTAAATTCTTTAACGCGAGAAGTGTATTTGATTAGATTTTAACTTATACCGCCAAAATTCATTACAACAGTGGTGAGGATAGGGGCCGAGCTAGCGCCTTTGAATCAAGTGTAAGGTTGGGCTTATCCACGGATTCACATTGAAATACACGGCGGTTAGCAAGTAAATTTACTTCCAAAATAGCCATATGCCTATGTTAAATTTTGTATTTTGGTATTTTTGTTACTGGAAGTGCCAACATAACCTGCAAGTGGTTGGCTTGAAATCCGTGAATTAAAGGCAAGGCAGTAAGTATACAGTTCAAAAAAGTGAGTCCCCCTGACAAATGTTAAAGTTGATGACAAATAAAAAATGACACTTTCTTGCATAGGGGTTTAACAATCGAGAAAATCAAGTTTTGAAGATTTTTTAAAGATTCTTTTTCCCCTATAATTTTCATTACTGAACATCCGATTCCCATAAATTTTGTAACACAGGATAGCTTAGAGTTTCTTCTTTCCATTGGTATCAAATTAAGTACCAACATTCTCATTATGGCGTCACTATGACGTCATTAGTTGAGGAAAGTATAAAAATACTGTATATATTGTGGAAAATTGATATTTCACAATATTACTGACTCAAACAATGTAGCACCAAAACTCTGAGTATAAAACTAGTCGTATCCCATTAAAGAGAGCAAAAACCGTGTGGAAATCGGATATTCTTGGAACTTTTTTGGTTAAAAAACAAATTTTCCCCTATTCTACACTGTATGGAAATTGACAGTTTTGCTGACATGTGAACTTTATAACGTCAGTCTGACGTAATTCTAGGCATGTTGGTACTCGTTTTGGTAGCAATAGAAAGAAGATGACCATAGCTATCCATAGGTATCAAAATCAAGTGTATGTGGTATTTCTGTGTTGTACTAGGCATGTTGGTACTTCTCCATCCGGGATTTTCTCGATTGTTAAATCCTATGCACGAAAGTGTCATTTTAATTCGTCATCAAATGTAATAAATGACGTCATTTCAGGGAGAAGATTAACTGTTGTGTGATTTTTTTTTGCACATTAAATGTGTAACATTGCAGCGTACATTCACATTTTTGTAACAGGTTAAGAAGCCTAACTTCTCTAGAAAAACGCACATTTTTCCAGGGGGACTTACTTTTTTTAACTGTATACTTTGTATCTGATTCTGTAATTTCTATACGTGCGTATCAAAATACCGACTTCAGATAAAAAAAAAAATCCGTACCGATGTGAATATCCCCGGGAATCTTCATAGTGACTAAGTTAATGAGAATTTCTTGATGTCAACAATTCTGCGAACTTTCAACCCAGGACTATCTCATCAACCCTTCAACAACAGCTACAACAACTTTGAATATTAGCAAAGCAAATCATACAGAAACAAACTCGCTCTCACAGATGTAAGAAAGGAGGAAGGAGGAGACTTAAGAAATTTCCACACCCTTCAACTGAACTAGCTCTTTCACCATACAAAGATATATATTGCAAAAATAAAACTAATAATGTGACTCACCTATGTGTTCTCAATGCCCAATCTGTAATAAAACTGCCATAATTGAGGAGTATATATTGGAACATGACTTGGATATAATTACACTAACAGAAACTTGGTTATCTACTTCTGATAAACACAAGAAGACTATCGGTGAATTGACACTGTCTAGATTTATATGATTTCACCCACGCTCCTCGCCCACAACGAAGGGGCGGAGGTGTTGGCATTATTCACAAGGCATCAATATCCATGGGCGTCAATCGGTGGGGGACGAGGGGGGACATGCCCCCCCCATGATTTGTACTAAGGCCTACCGCCCCGCTTATCCATTGGCGGATCCGGGCCGTCGGTTCTCCCCTCGTCGAAAAAAAAATCAATGCGACAATGACACTTACGTCTGCAAATACTCCGCATGACCCATTAAATTTCCAAAATTTTCCGTGCTACGCGCGGTATCTTGCAAAAAGTGCAGTGCCTGTTTTGGTTTGAGAAAACAATGACGACACGTTTTGTGATTGTCTCGACCATTATTGTAATATACTTTGACGCATGAAAGATATAGTCCACTCAATCTATGAAAAATACTAAGTACACCTGGACAAAATTGCTACAGAAGGTTTTTTGCTGTTAGTAGTAGTAAAAGATGTCACAAACAACATATCAAAACGGTAGAAAAAAAGGAAGTTTGGCAAGATATGGTAATTTGCATTTATTCTACGTGGATGTATGCGCCCATATTTCGACCGTAAGGGATATAGCTCATAAATACATGTTTAGGGAGATTTTCGATTTCAGTTAGTATTTGAACATGTTTTGCATGGCTATGCCTGCAAGATGTATAGCACTTGCAATTGATATGTGGGAAAATGATGGTTATTATTCAAGATGGTCGCAGTTTTCCCGCCAAAATCATTTGGCATTCTAGATGATTGTAGGAATACAAATCGGGATCATTTATTTAGCAAAATTATTATCAGGGAGTAATTATAATTCAAAACAATGGGACCAACTAGTGCCGGGGCAATTCCTATGTGAAGTGATGAGTATATGTGCCTCGGCAGTGAAAATAGGGGTTATTTTCTAGATTAAAAATGTACCGAACCAATACCAGGTCATCGATGAATAAAATTGGGGTCATCCAGTATGAACTTTAAGAAGGGGATCACGGAAGTTAAAATTGGAAGTGCCTCGTTTCCAGAGTTCAAATTGCCATGTAAATTATGAAAGTGCTGCATGAAATTAAATAACTGTTAAAAATGTGCACGTAAGCAGGCGCAAATTTTGAATTGGGTGTTCAAATTCTTTAAAAGTGGATACTTTATGCAAACCTGTTGAAAGAAGTGGATGAGCAGCAAAGAATGAACATTTGAGTTATGAACATTTTTAAAAAGGGGTCATCGGGGGAATAGCCTGGGTAATGAGTTAGGACAGAGCACAAAAAAAAGGGGGTCAAGCATTCTAGAAGTCACCATGGGCACCAAAGTCAGCATTCATAGACCTGGACTACGATGCTCTAACAGATTGTGTATGTGCTCCACCAGATCGAAATCTAAAGCATAATTCGAGAAACAATGTTGCAGTAAAGGCCGGCCTAGCCGTACATCTATACTAATATATATAAATTGCCAAAGAGGACGAATGGGAATAAACAAGGCAGTCAACGAGCAGGCATGTCAACGAGGAAATAGAATAATCAACCTACCTGCACTACCCAACTCAACGAGGTGAGACTTCAAGTACTTCGTGTTCTATGTTGCCGACAGTTCATTAAAGCCTAAGAAGTTAAAGGGCCGGGCCAGATCACGATCACTGATACCATCGTCCCCATATTCCCAGATGTGTACGGGACGTGGTCAACATTTTGGGTATCAGAAGAAAGACTACTATTTTTCTCACTTACCCTGTGAAATCTAGGAATAAAAGGACATTTGGTTTGGATTATTAGCGAAAATGTTACCCATTGTGGTCGAACGATATTAATTTTACACAGTAGTCTATAAACTAGTAAATCGTGATTTAGGCTCTCCACATGAAAAACGGGTTGACATATCGGCGCAAAACTTTACGGAAGGGGACTTTGGGGTGAAGGACATTGTATCAAGATGAAAAACGTTATATACTTGAATCGAGTCGTCCCCTTTTAAAGGGCAGGGGATTGGGTCTGGAAGCAGTAAACTTTGAAGCGATTTTTCTTAATTCTCTAATAGTGGTATAACATGTTACACATCATGTTGTAGCCAATGTTCACCAAAGTTTTTCAAAATTCATGTCAATTTTTGCTCTGGATGCCATGGTAACACGTAAGGCCCCCGCTGATTGGCTAAAACAACTAGAACGAAAACGTAACTAAATAACTAACAAAAGCAGGGACGAAATTTGGGTGGCATGTGGCGGGGGTAAATACGGCAGTGGGAACCCATGGAAGCGGATTTTTGATACACGTTGTAGGGGGCCAAATTTCATGTGCATAGCATGTAACGTTCTCTAGTTACGTCGTTTTCGTTTTGGTTGGTTGCGTATTTTAATGAAAAGAGTTAGATACCTCGAACATTTAGGAACAAAAAATTGAGGCGCTTTTTGATGTGCAAATATGGATTTTTTTTAAATTTCATTTAGACTTGAAATTTTCATAATTATTAATGACAGAATCATCGAAATCGGTGAATCCATTGTCCTGTAATTAATTTTAAAATAATTTCTTAAATATCGCAAGGTGAGAAACAAAATAAAATACATAAAAAAAATCATTAACCCAGACATTTAATTACTGTAAATTTATGGACAAATAATATAAGTATTTCTTTACTTCGACTCTAGCCAAAAACAATGCGTTAAATGGCGTATAAAGAATATCTTTTAAAATATCTTAAATATAACAATTAATTTTCACATGATAAAGTATAGGAGACTATGCGTTTTTGGCACATTTAGCGTACACTGCTGTCACTTTGAGGCAGCCATATCTCGGGAACCGAATGTCCGATTGCGATAGAATAAAAAGCATTTTGTAGAGATTACAATCTACACAATTAAGCCTTGCATTATCTTCATTTCGTAAATTAAACCAAAAAATTTTTTTTTTTTACCAAAGTCAGACCCCCATACCCCCCTTAATATGTTGTATAATAACCAAAATAAAGACAAACATGGCACAGAGGTTTTATGCAAATTAGCATGTCATGTAGGTTTCTTTTAAGTTTTTGGTAGTTGTTGGGAGGGTTTGTACACCAAGTACAGCCAGAAAACCTTCTGTAGGCAATTTTCAGGTTATACCATAGATTGAGTGGACTAATAGTGGTACTGCTACAGTGTGCACCAGACTCACAACTCCATCGAAACAGCGAAAGTAGTGAAGTTAGTCTTCTCAATCATCTTTGTCATCGAGTTATCTATCTATCTAACGGCCGCAGCCGAGATGTGTTCAAACCTATCTGATGTGCAGATAGTGATGACATTCTTCCTCAATTGAACAGTCATATATTCAGTTCTTTTGGCATGTAGTGTAGCGTCGACTTGTATGTAGCATTCTCAAGTGATGTTAGTAGTAGATCTTGTGCACCACATATCAGATCAGCTGTAGAGCTAGACATCTGCGTAGTCAAGGTCTGCTGACTTTGGTGACGTAAAGAACGCTTGGGTTTGAGGGATCCTTTGTCGTCATGATGTCAAGACTCTGTATGATGATGTACTAAACCACGACTAATAGGGAGCAGGATTCAGTAGTTTTAGGAATCCTTGTGGGCCCATCCATGGTCTGCCACAAAGCTATATGGGTTACATACATGATGCCAATTGGCCATGATGTCTCATATGCGGACATCGTAGTGGCGAGAATATGCAGCATTAATCCCTGTTACACCTGTCAAAAGGCTTGGAAAACAATCTAACAAACACACAATTGAACTCTTCTATGATCCTTCGAGGGCAGTATCTGAGGTAGTGTTGATCTGCATTTGCGAAAACCATTCTGGTTCCGCCTGAGAATGGCGATCTATGTTGAAGGAGTGATTTGGTGAGCACATGGAGCTGTAGATCTTAGTGGTACGTTGATTCCTCTGTAGTTTTGGGGTTGTTGGAGGTTGCCTTTATTTGGTAGAGGAATGATGAATGATGTGAAAACGGCAGCTGGTTTGTTTCCAGTAGGTGATGTTACAAAGTCGAAACACTTGATCATGGAATAGTGGATTCTTCCAGGACTATGCCGGGAATGTTGTCGGGACACGGACAGGGTGTCTTGCTGTCTTCAGTTTCGTCAGGCGATCTGAAGATCCTCTATAGTGAAAGGTCCAGTCTGGATGGGAAGGGTGTTGCTATCGTGTGATTGAAGAACGGTTCATCAAGGTTTAGGTTATTCTGAACTGGTTCCAAGTAGAGAACTAACGTGCTGAAACCACGTGTCAAGGCGTTCTTCGGTTGTTTCACCTTTGCTTATAGGTGGGGTAGCCTTCTTATAGGTCAGCTACCTAAAGGCACCCAGGGCAGCTGCTTGTTTCAAGATGTAAGGCGTCAGTGCTTCAGCCTTGGACTTAAACATGCTACTCAAGCACCACATTGTAAGCATATCAAGTGCAGCCTTAGTTCAGCTCAATTGTTCTGCGTGGAGCTGTGGTGGATTTCGTACGGTGATTCTTGGCTGCAGACTTCAGTTTTTTCTCTGGCTTTGCCCTGACTTTGTCATTTGAGGCAAATGCAGTAGTCTTCTTCTTTCTTTAGTAGGCATCTCCAATGCCATTCTTTGTTGGATGGGTTTCTTGTCTTCAAGCTCATCAACAAGAGGGGTTGAACCGGAGTACTGCTACAGTAATGCTCACAAAGCTTTGGATCCCCCACTAACTTCCTACAGTAAATTGTCAATGGGACTCTCTGGGGGTGGTTTAATATGATTGATAAACTGATCTGGCTCCTGCAAGAGACAATTCTATGATCAGACTAACACTCAAAAAGTGTTGTCGGGCTTTGGAGTTCTAGCTGTAATTAATTCTTTTGACAAGAATATAGTCCAGTTGGACACGTTCTCCATTTGGGCGGCGGGTTGTGTCCACAGTCTACATGCTTGATTTTGGATTTGGTATTAGTGGCAACATGTTAAATTGTTCCATGAAGTCCCGTTCATGTACATTCATTTCTGTTGGACTCGTTGTGCAAGTGAACGCGCGTCGTCCAGGACCAAGCTTAGCGTTGTTCCCGGGATATACAGAAGATTACGGGCTGAACTGTACTGGTGGCAGTGGAAAGGTCAGGTAAAAGTGCGAGTTTCTTCTGGATTAGTCGTTGTGGAGCGTAACAGCAAAGGACTGTTGTTTCAGGATTGCCCCGTCAGTGTAAGCTTCAAGATGCGCTCATTAAAATTGACAATTCAATGACTTGTGGGGGGGGGGGGGGGGGGGGGGGGGGGGGGGGGGGTGAGCCTTTGTGATAAAAGAAAACCCACACCTCCTGTAGTTGCATTTCTCTTGTTCTTCCGGCAGAGGCGTAATAAGTGCCTATCGGATATTCTCCTGAGTAGAGGTTCACTGTGCACAATGCGGATGTTCTTATATGCAGATGACATCGATATCATACAGGTGTGCTTCATGTACGGAGTTCTTCTTTCTTGCCTGTTGGTTAAAGTGTCGGACAGTAAAATTGTGCGATGATGAAAAGGCTTTTTGCGTTAACAAAGTGTCCAGCATCTTTGCTCAATACAGGGTTGGACCGTCAGTGGCTTTGGACCAACCCATCATGGAGTATGGTATAACCAATACGGACTCAGAAGGCACAGACTTTAACTCAGGGGCTTTAAACTGGTGCTGACGAAGTTATTCTCTCAAAACAAATGAAAATAGGCTTACGATTACGGTTTTTTGCGATGGTCTTTCTTGACCTAGAATTTAATGTAATGATTCAAAACTTAAACGCGCAACCGACTCGCTTCGCGTCTGGAGGACCACAATGGTTTTATGCGATATACAAATTGTTATGACGTCTGGGATGTCAAAGGTCAGAAATACCTTTCAAACACAAATAATTATAGCCCTGTCACACGTGATCTTGAACGTATAATATAACAGATTTAAGATTTTTATTTACGAATGGTCAAGAATTTGGTATATCCAAACATTATTACAATAAACAACTTTAACCCCTCTATTTTTAGCAGAGCGCCGGGCGCCGCATGAGCGCCGGGGCGCCGATAGAGCGCCGGTCGCCACCGTAGATCTATCAAAAAACTTTTAACAAACAGGGCGCCCTGTAGATATGTAAGAATGACGGTACAGGGCGTCGGTGGGCATGTAGATCTAGCTAGGGGGCGCCCTGAAATTTGGCGCCCATTGAGAAATCCTGGATCCGCCCCTGATTTTATAAACTAAAGACACTTAATATTGCAAGTTCTCTAGTGTGCACAGTTACAAGAAGCGTTGCAGTTCAACGATGATATGTCCTCACAGCGAAGACTACAAACTGACAGCATGCAAAGTCACGCTTAAACATATCCTCAGTTAATATTCCATTGGAATCTTCTTAGTAACTTTTGTCCCGCAGTTCAAGACGACAAGGTTTTCCCTCGAAGACACTAATATTCTGCAATACAATCCAGGTATTCCACCACCATCAGTCTACTGCTAATGTCCTCGGTTTGGTGAGCGAGATGCTGTATGCTAATGATTTGGTTTTATGGCAACTATGACTGAAGGAAATGTTTAAGAAATGGAAGAAGGCTTTTGAGAGTAAGGGTCTGAAGGTTAATCTTGGGAAGACAAAGTGATGGTGAGTGGGATGGAAGGTGACGTGTCAGTGAGTAAGGTAGACGCATGCAGTAAGAGGATAAAAGCCCGGAATAAAAGCAAGTTCACTGTGATGTGGGAAATGGATTTATGGGAGATGTACAAAGATATAGATGAATAGCGTGACCCCAAGCTTGGCTAGAGATTTTGTGTGCAGAAGATGTGAAAAAAGAGCTGGACGGATGGTGCGACAGGTGGAAAAGTTGTGATGAGGAGGAATCAGTGAAAGAATTCTCGTACCTGGGGGATATGGTAAATGCAGAGGGTGTTTTGAATCAATCTCATAATGCATTACAATTTGCATATACTGTACTAAGCACACGTCAATACTTAGGGATAAAAAGTGTCCCAAAAGTTTAAGAACCACAGAAAATTTCATGATCATTCTAAAAAGCGTAAAAGTCGGGGGTTTTATGTGTTAAGAATAGGATTTTGTGGAATCACGTGCCCCTATTTAGGTGAAATTTCCCAAAACTTGTGCATTTTGGAATTGACTTAATACACCCTCTGTGGTAAATGTAAACGGTGGATCCGAGGCGGCTATGACAGCTAGAGTAAGGTTTCGGTATGTGACTTCTAGGGAATGTGGGGAGTTGCAATACAGGAAACAATTTCCTTTGAAGATGAAAGGAATGGTGTACAAGATTTGTGAGAGACCGGTGATGTCGTACGGGAATGAGACATTGGGAATTTGAGGATGGCAGGATCGATGTGCGGTGTGAAGTTGATGGATAGGAAGAACACTGAAGACTTGATGCAGATGTTGGGTTTGGAAGAAGTGATGGACGGACCGGATGGCAAAGGTGAATGGTGTACGTCGGTATGGGTATGTGCTGTGGAGGGATGATGAGAATGTTTTAAAAATGCTCCTGAGTTCGGGAGTGGGTAGTTCGAGGAGGAGGGAACAACCAAAGAAGACATGGAAGAAGCAAGTGGAGGAGGAGAGTAGGAGGGTTGGGTTGGTGATGGAGGATTGATGATGGAAGATGCGCTAAATCGGGCAAAAATGGAGGGAGGGGTAAGCGCGATTGTTTCAAGTGTGTGGTAAATATGGCCACCCTTGTTCACAGCTAGGGACAAAACTAGATCTAAAACTTTGGATTTACTACTATCAGTGGGACGTGCCAAACGTTCTTTTGTGTCTCGCTGCCAAAGGCCACATAATATAGACCGGTCGCCTGGATAGCTGAATGTGAACGGCTTGCCATTTTGAAGCATGCAGGGGTAGGTTATTTCATACTGGGGAGGTTATTTGGTGAAGTATGCAGGGCTAGGATAGATAGGTTGACAATTATCATATCTTCCACCGCCAAGTAGAAACTATACACACATGTAAACAAAAGTCATGGATATGAGGATATATTAGTCAATAAGAGCATTCATTCACTACTCAATGTCAATGAGAAAGATGATCATCAACCTATCTGCACAACAGATGGTAGCCAACTCAAAGAGGTCAAGGACTTCAAGTATCTAGGGTCCTATGTTGCCGACAGCAAGAAAGACTTCCTGTCACGCAAAGGACAAGCTTGGAATGCCTGCAATAAACTATACCACTTATGGCAATCTGGTATCTCCAATTCAACCAAGCTGAAATTATGTAGAGCCTGTGTAGAGAGCATCCTGTTATATGGATCTGAGACCTGGACCATGAAGAAAGAGCTACAGGATAGACTGGATGGCACCTACACCAAGCTTCTTATGCGAGTACAAAACATATCCTGGCGTGAGCACAGGACCAAAGGACAGATATATGGAGATATCCCTCCAATTTCCTCTTCTGTTGCCCAACGCCGTGCACGATTTGCCGGCCACTGTCATCGTGCGATTGATCAAGTAGTCTCAGACGTCACATGTTGGAAATTACCGTGCCAAAACAGGGGTCGTCGCCCCTTTAACTACATTGATGTGATTGCTGGAGAAATCCAGCAGGATCCATCAGACATCCCCAACTTAATGACAAACAGGGACATTTGACGCTACATGGTGAACAGCATCTCGGCTGCGGCCGTTAGATAGATAGATTCACTACTCATTGTTATTGCCATCAACAAAGAGGCAAAGCAAGAGAGACTTGCTCCGGTGATGACACAAACATGGAACTATGATGTTTAGCAGCTGATAATTGTGCAGAGTGAATATGATCAGAGAATGTTTTTGATAACAACGTATGATGTAGTTCATTAGAAATCGTGGTCAAGAGGTAATTTTCTACTGGTTGTTAATTAAAATATGTTGCCTAGCAACTACAATTTGGTCTTGAGTTGTTAGCAAGTGCTTCAAAATAATGTTTATATGAAATTTGAAGTTGTAGATACTAAAATACATTCTAGTCATTGCAGATCATTGGTCCATAGACATCCTATGTACCGGTTGCTAAGGAAAATGCGTTGCCTAGCAACCGTTGCTATACTATAGAGAGTTAATTTTGGCTCCACCACTGAAAATGTTTAGAATGTTGTTTTGATCATTTGTGCCAAGTTTCATGCTTTATCAGAATCTGAACATTATTTTCACCCCTCGCCTAGACTAAGACAAATAGAGTGATAAGCGGAAGTTAAACGGCAAACATTTCATTGCGATATGAAACAACTTAACAAAATGAAGTTATAGGCTTTACAGATATTTTTTTCTGAAAAATGTACATTCTAATTTGACAATTAAAATACTCTCTAAATTTCGTAGATAAAGGACATTTCTGAATCTGATTAACATTTTTAATCTATTAGATTTATATTTCAATGTAGTTTGATTTAAATTTTAATTGAGAGAGTAGTTATGTAAATATACTGTCATGGAGACAAATGTTTAGTGTATTCGAAAACTTTGAAAACACATTTTACAATACGAATTTATCGGTATGCGGAAAATGCTGAATTGCCGCAAATGGCATTTTCTAATCATTGATTCTCTAAACTCTGTAAACGTGGTAAAAGTTAGCCAAATCCCTGAAAATTCCATACATTCTGACCACAAAATAATATATCAAAACACATCTTGTCTCTGGAGAATTACAATACAACTTTAAATTTAACTTTTACTCTTCAGAAATTTTGCCTAAGAAAATTCAAGAAAATTGCCCGACATAGGTTTTAATATTTGGCCTACTTACGAAATGTGACTACGCTTGACCAAGACACTTTTTATATGGATTCTTTTTTTTCCTTTTTAGACCCTTTACGTTGCCAACATCTCTATTTCTTTCAATAATTTACCGCTGTATTAACATTTAAGTGATTTTCAAGGCGAAATCTAAAAGGCTTTATATGTATAAACGCGACTCTCTGAGACTGAATTTACTGCTTAATGGATGCATACATTGAAATACTTTTCTCTAAAGGATCTAAAATTTGTACGTACGATATTTATTTTTTATGACAGGTTTTATGTAAAAAAGTGCTCTTTTTCAATGGAAGAGAATTACATCCAACGCATTCTAACAGATTTTATATGTAGAAGAAAAAAAAAAACACGACTCTCTCATTATAATCCTCACGCATGCTCCGTTCTTCTGACAAACATTTGCTTGTTGTTCCACGAACTTAATCTACATTTGGTGATCGTGCTTTTTCAGTTGTTGCACCTTCTCTCTGGAACTTGCTACCTTTCGAAATCAGAGTGTGATTCACTTCAATCATTTAAACGCTTGTTAAAGACTCACTTATATGACAAAGTGTATAATCGATTTCATGTTGCTTCACATAATCTTTGTTAAAAGTATGTATCTCTTGTTACTTGTATTTTTGTATTCTGCGCCTCGGAATTGTTTATCTAGATTGATGGCGCATTAGAAATGCTATTATTATTATAGGTTCACCACACTATTAGAAATCACACTAAACTCACATTAGTGACGGTGAAATAGAGTATACTTTCACAACTCTCTTTTGTTTTTTAATGTGAAATCGACATTATTACATTATATTTTCATCATAAAATATGCACTGGATAAAGGTACACTTATACTTACCATAATATCATAATAATAGTGAAAAATAATTGTTAAATATGATTTCACATGGTTTGTAAATTTACTGTTTCCTACTAGCAGCCTGCGTGTATGTGTATGTGTGTGTGTGTGTGTGTGTGTGTGTGTGTGTGTGTGTGTGTGTGTGCTAAAATTAGATTAAAATGAAAAAATTTGCGGTCAGTGATTTGCAATATCTGTTACCTCCTCATTTCGTTAGTGTAATTGGAAATAATAGTAACATTCTTGGTTTGGACTGAAACTATTTTACGAGTACTAAAGTTATCTTGTAAGATGTATTTTAACTTATTTTAACCTCATTTCAATTTGTTTATAGGTTTCAAATCCAAGGACCTTACAACCAGAAAGGTCGAATTACACCATAGAAGATGAGCAGATTTACGAATGACTCAATGTTGAATGAAATGACAAATGATAATTACACGCGAGGCGAAAATATTACTCGTTTTATGTTCGACAACGTACTCCACCGGATTAGCGTTGGCGCCACATCCCTCGTGATCTCAATAATTGGTCTTATCGGGAACTCTCTTGTCTTGATATCAGTCCTCCTGTCTCGCAAACTTCGCACCGTTAGTAACCTTTTCATAGTCAATCTGAGTGTTGCGGATCTTTTAACGTGTGTAGTTGTTCTTGGTACGGTAGCCCAATTATTCAGACCTCTTGGAGAGCAAGTTGGACCAGACTGGTTCTGCATTCTTATAGCAGCTTTGACCCACTCGTGTGTTGGAGTCAGCATCTACAGCTTAGCCTCTATTAGCATAACGAGGATGTTAATAGTGACTAGACCCCTAGCTCCGAAGTTTCCGGGGTAAGAAATCATTTATCCTTCGTGTAAGCAGAGAAGATGAGAAAGAAGGAGATGGCTCGATTTTGAAATCCGATTACTCAGGATTAATCTCATTCACCTGCTCATTGTTTGGGTAACTTCAAGGGCCGCTCGATTGCACCTTTGAAGTAATCTGTTCATCCGACTCAACTTGGACTGTCAGGAAAGTTTCAGAACAGGAAGTAATTGGCACACTCCTATACTAAACCAGTTTATTAATATTCCAGCTAAAATGTCTCTGCTGGTAATGAACTCCACCTTTGTCCTGATCGATAATTATTTATTTTATTCATTGGCGAAATAATTGAGGAAAACAGTGACTTTTTAACGAAAGAAAACAGTAAAATTAGCCCTTGATTTAATGTTTTGAGGTCAATAAAGGATGTTGTTAATTTAGTCTAATTTAAACATATCCGGTTTTCCTGTGAAAAACAATATGATGAATGATTAGATAAATGCATTTTGAATACAACTCAACCATACCTGTTTGTGTCAGACAGTGTCATAAGAGCCAAAATGCTTTGACAATTTGGGGTCAAAGTTGTCTGTAAGTGATGCAGAAGAGTACGTTTCGCTGTACTGGTCACGACTAAGGTGTAATGACTTTGTGTAAATGCCAGTTGACAACTGGGTAATTGGAATAGTTCTGGGAATTAATGACAGGTGTATGTAATGTTCTATAGCAAGAAGTGCAAGTCTTTGATCGAATCAATCGGATTTAAGGCTATTAAGAGGAATAGGCGGATGAACAGTTTATCTTTTGAAGTAACAGTTGAACCATCTCCTTTCTCATCTTCTCTGGTGTAAGTGAGCCCTCAGAAAGACATCAAGTAGGGAATTATGCAGTTGCAAAATTCTTCAAAGAAGTATTTACCCTAAGCTATGGTATCTGTACCGTTAAAATGTGCTTTAAAATAACGGCGTTTTGACTGGCAGCTGGGATTCACAACAGTTAAAACGCCGTTTTTAAAAATTTTTAACAGTGTGCTTACATGAAGGGGCATATCTAAGATGTGCAGGTTGAGCAAAAAAAATGGACCCTGTTGGTGCCCTCCATTTTGTATCTCTCAACATAATAATGTAATGTGATACACTCAGCAAAAAAAGAAAGTCCCCGTCTGATACTTTTTGACGTAACTCAAAAAGTATTTAATTTATTTTTATTATTCAAAAACTGATGGATGAGCAAAGGACATCGCCGGATAAGGAATGTAGGGCGCCCTCTATAGTTTTCATGAGAACGGATGAATTTGAAACATTCTGCATTAAAAAGCGACATGCTCAAAGTTTACCTTTTTACCGTTAAATCGTCCATTTTATGAAATTTCAAAAAAAGTTGCACTTTTGTCTGCAAATTCAATTTCACACAGAAAAGTAAAAACGTACTCATTGCTTTCTGGTCATAAAACCTTCGCAATGACTTCATGACACCTCTTGCGCATACTGTTGACCAAAGTGCGTATACGCTGCTGATATAAGTTTGTCCAAGCCCGTTGCAATATGCACTGCAAATCCTGCAAAGATGTGTTTTCTTTCATTTTCCTGTAAATCTCTACGAGCAGCCCTTTTCTTTTCAATGTGATTATGTAACAACACACGGACAGTGCAACAGCAGTAGTATTCACCTGCTCAAGAAATTGTGAATGAAATGTTTAACCGTAGACACTTGGAAATCAAACTTCTACGTTTCAGGAAAAATAGTGCAACTTTTTCTCTTGCATGAAATTTCATAAAATAGACTATTTCATGGTAAAAACGATGTCAATCGGGCAAAAGTAAACTGTAATTTTGTGCGCATCCATCAGTTTTGAATAATAAAAATAAATACTTTTTGAGTTACGTCAAAAAGTATCAGACGGGGACTTTCTTTTTTCTTGCTGAGTGTATCATTGGAAAGCTTATAATAATTCTGCTTTAATATACCGCAAAGACCATTCCCACAATGCTTAGGTAACCCGAGCTACAGTCTTTTGAATCACGTGGAACGGTTTTGCAATGAAATACACAGCGGTCAGCGAAGCAAATTACTTCCAATAATATGATGAAGGCCATATATCTACGTGTGCGTTCCAGTTTGGTTAGGTTTTCGTTTTTCGAGTCTCATTCGAAAAGTTTAAGTCCGATTTCAACCAGACTTGGGGTTGAAGGCCGACTCAGAGATTTCCTGAGGAGGGCGCCCTCAATTTCCAAAAAATCGTGTTTTTTGCATGTATATAATGCCTATCCATATACTAATCACTTTGTGAAATTGCTAAGCTTAAATCGAATTCCTTCATATAGAAAATCACAGCTTTGTTATAAAATTCCGGATCCGGAATTTTTGTTATACACAGTATCCTATGGGACGTAGTACTGCACATAAATGTTTACTGCATCAAAACGAAAAATCCGATTCATCTCAAATTTCGGAATTGTGGATTTTAGGTTACTGTCTTTAGTTCTAATTGACTATTTTTCATTATTACACACAAAAAATAATATTTCGAAATCTCTGAGTCAGACTTTAAGGTGCAATTGGAATTCCTTCAAATGTGGATTATGTCAAAGGTCATGGACCAAGGTCAAAGGTCATCTGAGGTCATGTTCCAGACTGCCATCTTGCCAGGGGGATGATGCAAGTTTACTTGCAGTATTTTTTTAAGGTGTTGCGCTTTTCGCTTCCCCTAGCCCCGGCAGCACTTAGATTGTAATATTCCCCATAACAGCTACCCGAATATTGCTTGCGTTGACGAAGCAAGTGAGGTAAAGTGCCTTGGCCAAGTGCACAACACATTGCCCGCAGCGGGGCTCGAACCCGCAACCTCCAGATCATGAGCCAGATCATATTCATGAACATTCCTTTACATTCCATTAAACCATAGTAGGTATTATTTACACACATGATTACGTTATTCACGTCTAACTTCATACCTCAACTGAGGAAACTTAAAACACTAGGCCTATATGCGTGAGACAGAGACTATAATACACTGGGGATTGAAACTTGATTTTCTTTCGCATGACAAATTTAACGAATTGGTTTAGT
This sequence comes from Ophioderma brevispina, assembly GCA_023653785.1. NCBI lineage: Eukaryota > Metazoa > Echinodermata > Ophiuroidea > Amphilepidida > Ophiodermatidae > Ophioderma > Ophioderma brevispina. Next base: position 31,046 of record JAMKCH010018920.1, read on the forward strand.
TCTGTTTATGACGTCTTGTAGGCGTCAAGTCATAAATACCTTTCAACCCAACAGATTAGCCTGTGCACAAGTGATCTAACTTTATTAATAAACAGATTTTAACACCTTAAGTGCGCAAGGGGGGGGGGTTCCTAGGGACCCCCAAAAGTTGTTTTTCGCGCTGGCCGCTTTACTCGTGGGATTTTTGCGACGGAATTTTTTATTTGTCTGACTTTTAATGCGCTTCTTTTCCAGCCAAAATAATTAAAATCGGCCAAGCCGTTATGAGATAATAGTGGGGTCCCATGTACCCCCCCCCCCTTGGGCAATAACGGAAGTCATTTGAGAATATTTAAAAGAATAAGAATAAGAAACCGAGAACCAAAGCAAATTTTTTTTGTGCTGATAATAAGTTCACACATACATGTAGAGTAAACAATTATTAGTAGCATTAAAAATAATTAACCCTATTTGCTGAAAACAAACCATTCATCATGTACGTTGCCAACCGTTACTGTACAAACTCTATGGGGAAATGACGTGTATTTTGCAACACCCGTAAAAAATACAGGATTCCGCGAAAACTGCTGGTTTTGTGTAAATATAAGTATTTGGTCTTCTAGAAGAGAAATCACATAAAATCCGTTTTCAAAATGTTGATGTACGCGCAAGGCTCATTAAAAAAGTTTCCGTCTTTTCTGCCCATTTTCGCCCTATTTGCACCCCAAATAACAAATCTCATTTTTTATTGCTGATTTTGGGGGTTGTCTTATGATCCTTCACATGTGGTATAAATTCGTGCAAAAATTCCCTCGGAAGTGGTTTTCCTAGTGTGGTTCCCATGGACCCCCCCCCCCCCCCGCCACCAACAGGAGTTGAAAGACCCCTTACGTGTTAATGATTTTCACATTAGGTTCAAGAATTTGGTATGCCAAAACCACTTACCTACATATCAAAATTACACACATTTGTATTTTTGATACCTTAATGTCCAAAAAAGGCGTTGCAGTTCAACTACGATATGTCCTCACCGAAGACTCCAAAATGACAGCGCATAAGTTCGCGTAAAACTCCTCAGGTATGCTTCCAGGAAAGTTTCTCAGTCCTGAGTAATGGGGGTTGGTCCACATCCAAGACGGGAGCGGGGGGGTTTTCCCTCGACGACCTAACTATTCTGCAATACAGTCCAGGCTTCGACCACCATCAGTCTGTCGCTAATGTCCCTCATTCAGGACCACCGGAATCACCTTTTGATTCCAAACTAAAGCTCTTGGCTTGAAAAGACTACTCAGCAAAGTTAATTAGCTTTCAAGCTCCGGCGGTCCCCAAATTATTATAAATCCTGGCTTTATGTATAACACAAATCTACCATCATTGTATTAAAACTAGCTCTAAGTTAACCATATACATATGCATACTGGATAGATCCTGATTTCAACTGCTGCCAGAGAGTCCTTACTCAATCTCCCATTAATATAACCATTTCAAGTTCCCAAGTCTTAAAATAGATATACCACAGCATCATGCATATTGCATAAACATAACCTTGCACGAGCTACGGCAATTGAATTCACATAAATTATACATCTATTACATCAACTTTCACATATATAACTCCATGGGGGAATCCCTCAGAGCATTCAATACGAAAGCATACCTTCCTGATTTTTTAAAAATAATAGTCATGGTGTAAGGATTACTGACATTGGTGTCATCGGTATCACTCCTGCTAATAAAATTCCGGAACCATCAATGAACCTTAAAACTCCCTTTGCAGCATAGTCCAAATTACCCGGATGAACTCATAATTTTTTTCTTAACTTGACATTTTCTTGACTATTTGTTTGTAGATAAGTTTGAAAAGATTGGTACAATGACTGTAGTGCTGAAGCACTTCATGCAGATAGGGATTGCAAATTCTATATGCCAGGTTCGAAATCACTCTCTGAATCTGAAATTGTTGAAATAATTGGCCAAATGTCTAACAAAAGCTGCACTATGGACACACTTCCTGGCTCACTAAACAATACTGGAAATATTTATTACCTATCAACACAAGGATAATAAACATTTCTTTTTTGACAGGCATATGTCCTCACACTTTTCAAACCTTCTATCATTATCCCTTAAGAATATATCTTTTGATCATGATGTATTTAAAGTGACAGGAGGAGATTCTTTTAGGATATGAATTTCTCTCAAATTTCACTGGATCGGTTGTAGACCACCTTCCGAGAACGTTTGGTAGGTTTATTGGACAAACAGGTGCAAAAGAAAACCGCAAACCTTGTTTTGAACTTGCCTGCATCGTATCATTCCCCATGGAAAACCTGCTTTGACTGTCTGTCGTGCACGACCACACTCCTAATCCCCATCCTTATTACTAAGACGGCGTCTTCGGCTTATTTTCACTTCAGGTATGACTACTCTACACTACTACATTGGTAAGCATTTCAAATATGTCAAAACCTAGTTTCGAGAAAAATTGGTGGGGGGGGCGCTGTCTTTTTCGTTTTCTGGAAATCTCCTCCTCATGTCTCTTTAAGAGCTATGGCAAGTGCCAATACAAATTAATTGCAAATTGGATAGAAGGCCAGCATCATTCAGGTGATAAAACATGTTGGCGATCATATACTAGGGAGCCTTCCATCTGCAAACAAGCTCATTAAGTTACTCAAAGATCGGATTTTGTCCTGTAACCATCATGAGCACTTGTGAAGATCAAAGCTAAGAGCTCAAAAGTTTCATTATGTCAAGGTGATTTAAGATTGTGCCTCATGTAATTAAAGCACGTTTCCCGTCTGTTGATACCAAGACAATATCAATGGTTTCACATCACTGACATCCTCAATCTTCAACTAGGTTAATAAATGCGGCTGCAGGCTCTTCACTCAACACCCATGGCTGAAATTCCTGATCCCAACACAATGTGCCGCTGGAGTGGGGCTCACAATCTCAGCAATGGTAGGCCTGTCCCTTACCGAACGCAATTGTGCCCCTAGGAAAGTTGATGGAAACTTGCGTTGTTCAATCCTCAATGTAGTGTCAACGACTTTGACGAGCCTAGTTTGGCACCTGTGGGATTTGTTTCTGAAATATATATTCACGTTGCTCTGCACCAACCTAAAGAAACCACCCGCTAAAACCAAAAGTGGGTTTGTACTGTGTGCAAAGATTTCCATTCTCTTATGAAAAAACTTCAACCAACAGTATGCGATCTCGGCAAAAAGTTGATACTAATGTGCCATGAACACCATGTATGCTTGAGAACCAAGAAAAAATTACTAAAGAAATGACAAGCCTGAAAGAAATGATATGGTGAATCTGAAAATGAACTTACTGACTGATTTAAAAAACACTACAGAGGACCGCCGTGAAACAGCACAAACCCAAAGGATGCTGATTGTGGGGACTCATGATCCTTCTTGAAAATGAGCCCTCAGGAACGCTCTTATCGGTGACTCATTACTTAGAAACCTTGACAATCACAATTTTGAAAATGTAGAAATCCAAACCGTCAGCAGGGCTCAATGCTCGATATCTTTCAGGCACTAACTGTCGCATTGACTGAAACTGTTCAAAGATATCGTCATACACCCTTTGTGGCACAAACGACATAGCAAACAAAACTCCCTCTAAAGGACATTACAATCATCCCTAGAAGCTGCAATCACATTCATACAGATCGAAGCGCCAGCCTCTACAGTCACATTCAGCTTGGTTTGTCCACGTGATGATACTGACTAAACAAAACAATCCAAAGCTTTGAATGAAGAACTGAACTGGCGGAATCCGTCTGACTTTGGCTTCGTTATGTAATTGAGGATGATTTTAGAGATGTGACTTTTGCTACATCACAGCTAATCGACGGACTACACGCTCACATCACAAGCGTGGCTGCGAAACATGTCAAAAACCTTCGCTGAATTCATCCCAGGACTGATTCTAAACAAATCAGAAAACTGGACAAACGGTAACGCAAGAATAGCAATACTCGTAAAACTTTTGCAGGGTCGTATCGCGCGAAATGATACATACGTCATATAAAGAATATCACCACGCTCTGATGAAATACCCGTCGAGCAAAAACACTTTTCGCGCTAAACCAGCAACACAAAAACAAACACAAAAACAAACGCGACTTCCACGCCCGCCTTCCATTTGGCAACACGAACCTCGTGATCGTGACACGCTTACGCAGGTTGTATAACTGCTGGACTCTCAAATCATAAGCAGAAACATGTTCTCATAAAGATAGAGTACGTGTTACCATTGTAACCGTCTTGGCCACAAATCCCAATATTGCAGAAGCAGCATTTTCCTTGGGACTGATTGGCGGCCACGTCGAGAGTTCCGACAAGTCATTTGGTCCCCATGCCCCCTGTATGGGTCCCTCAAAATGTGCCTGTTTTGAATACATATTCTTGTTATTGTCCAAATGTTAAACAATGATCATTGCATTTCAATTAACTGTACACATAATGCAAACACATCTGTTTCCGATTTTGAACGGTTTTTCGGACAAACCGAATGCGATCAATATGTCTGTATGTGTCAATGATTATCTTCTCACCGTTAACTGCAAATGTTTTTTTCCTAATATTGTTGAAGAAAATTTCTAATGTTGTTTCTTCTCACATGTCTTGTAATTTTAATGGTGACAGCATTCATCATATCAATATTTCCAATATGTTGATTCCATATTAGTGGTGGGTGCAATGATAACGTTGTTAAATACTGGTGATTATGTTTGAATGCATTTATTGAAGATGGTGTCTCAAATGTAACCAACAAAATGTGTATGGTAAGGATGTCCTTCTAGCTTTAACACAAACTTTGTTTCTGACATTGTTTAGAATAGTATTATACATGATAATTATGATATGCCATGAAAATATTGTAAATGGTGGTATTGCTGATAATGTCTATAATACCGTTAATAATCATACTACATCCGTTAATGATAGCCCTAATGATGTCTCTCGTGTCACCCAAACTGTATAATGGTAATATTACCGTTTCCACTATGTTGCCGACTAATTGTTCATAAATGTTCCCAATAAATCTCTTTGGCTGATGAAGTTAAAAAATGGTATTTATAACATAACCAGTGATGATCATGTACCAAATGGTTGTTGAAAAATAACATTGCCTATTATAATCATGATGGCAATTCTGATAAAGATCTTAAATTTCTTTCTTTCTGTTGTGTATGTCTTGAGTAAGTCTTACGAGACTGATACTTGTGTTATGTCAAAAACAAGTGGTCTAAATATTGCTTTTTGGAATATTGTTACGATAACTGGTAAAATCAATGATTGCGTCAAATTCTAAAAAGCCACCCTATTCACCTTATGGCACTGTCTGAAACTCGTCTCGAAGATGCTATTCCGGATGAATTTGTTGCTATTGACGACTTTACTATTTATCGCAATGATCGCACACGTAATGGTGGCGGTGTGGCCGTTTATGTACGGCAAAACAATATTCAGCACATTTAGAAATGATCTCATTCCATCTGATCTGAAATGATTATTCTTGCAAATAAAGATATGTAATTGCAAACCAATTATTGTAATCAAATGGTACATGCCACAGTCGCCTGCTTGACCTGTTTTGATCGTTTTCTAATGTGCTGCAATCTATTGAAAATGAAGGTAAATTGTCCATTGTTATTGGTGATATAAATTGTAATCTACTTGCCGATCAACCGTGTGTTATACTCGGAGGTTAATTGATGTTTGTCACAGTTTTAATCTAACTCAACTTATCTAAAAAAACCAACTAGAGTTACTGAGACTCACCTCTTCACTGTTAGATCATGTGTATGTCTCTAGCTGCTGATATGGTAAAAAAACAGCGGGGTTATACATTCCGGTGTACGTGACCATTCAATTGTGTTTGTTCCACATGGAGTAAGTTAAGATCAATTCCAGTAACAAACATAAATACAGATAGGTAGATGTTATACAAAGTTTAATGATACTACTGGCATTATAAATGTATATGAACTTATTATTGGCTTTATTCTACAATGAACGTGTGATTGTAAATGTTTGTTTGATGCTTGTAAATGCTTTTAAATTCTGTGGCTGATAGTCATGCTCTGTTAAGGTCAAGAGTCGTGGAGGGTCCGGCGTCGAAATCAGGGGTTCTCCTGTGGCTCACCAGTGATATTACAACCTGATGCGCAAGCGCGATGTTCTCAAGCGTAAAGCTATTAAAACCGGATCTACTGATGACTGGTCTGCCTATCGTCACAGAGAAACCAAGTAACTAGAGCAATGTTAAAATAGCAACGTGAAATTTCTTTCGGATGACATTTCTAAATGCGGTAAAGACCCACGTAAGCGGGAAGGTATCAGGCCTGTTGTTCTAATCCAGAGACGTTTCTCTATAAATAAATTGTCTATACAATACTGGTTGTGAAAGCGCCAATGATATTGCTAATTGCCATGAATGATCATTTTGGCAAATGTTGGTCCTGTGCGTTTGCCGCAGATCCCAATGGCAACATGATGTAACAATGATGTCCAAATGATAATCTACCAGTATCAATGATACTCAGTTCAACTTTCAACGCCTTCACAAATTACTATGTATAATAAAAAACCTTTGTGCATTAATGATAACAAAGGTGGTACCGACAAATACCATCTCTCTCTTAGATAGCTGGTAAATCATTGTGCGCCACCATTAACATATGCATTATCTGTCATTATCGACAGGGTATGTTTCTGTTCCAGATAATGGAAACATGCGCGTCTGTGCCTATTTTTTCAAAAATGGCGGCCGTTTCCGACCCATGCATGCATTACAGACCCATATCATTCTTCAAGTAATTTCTAAAAACTCTGTGAACGAGCTGTTTTCGACAATTGGTAACCCTTTTCTGATGATAATGGGTTTATATCAGCTACACCAATCACTCAGGGTTAATAAACCGTTTGCACTCTAACAAGCCCACAGCTCTTCTAAATCTACCGATGATTGGTAGGGCGATGCAATTGACCAGGGTCATCTTGTGGGTATGGTTATGTTAGACCTGAAAAGAAGCGTTTCGATACGGTTAACCACACTATTTTTTGCTGCCCAAAAACTACAAAAATTGCGTCTGAATGAATTTTGTATACTCGTGGTTTTAAAGCTAACCTTAGTGAAAGAAAACCTATCACTGAATAAATTGTGTTAAGTCTAATAAAGCTATTAGTTCATGTGGTATACCCCAAGGTTAACAATTCTTGGGTCATTACTCTTCATTGTTTATATAATAAATGACAGCCTAATATTTCAATCCTGCAAGTGAGTATGGTATGCAGATGACAACTGCAACTTTTTCATGGTAAAGATATTGGTGAACTTGGTCATATTTAAACGCCGTCTTCGAGAACATAAAAAACTGGTTGATCCGAAACAAACTTAGTTGAATTTTCTAAAGACAGAGGTTGTGATAAGGGGCACTCGTTTCCAAAAATTATTCATCTAAACTTAATACTGAGGATGTTATTGTTAAAATCAACGACTGTCTTAAAAAGGGTAAACTCATGTAAGCACCTTGGTGTTGTCATTGACGAGACCTTGTCAAGGACAGATCACGTAGATTATGTTCGTAAAAAAGCCCTGCCGGGCATTTTATGCTAAAAGCAAACGTTTCTTGCCTACCCTTTACTTTTGACATGGTGTATAGATGTACTGTTGTAATCTCTTTTGATTCTGCACTGTCGTATGGGGTACTGTTCCTGTCCTACCATAGAAATAGGTTGCAAATTTTGCAAAACCGTGCCGCCAAAATATTACTGGACGAATTGGTTTGATTCAAGCACTGAGGCTCTCAACACTTTTAAGTTGGAACCATATATACGATATAATTTATCATGATGTTGCCATGTACAAAATAATCAATAACCTTGCCCCTTCTTATCTGACCAATCGTTTCATTACCAATGACACAGAGTATAATACAAGATCTCAAATGCAACTGTATCCCCCATTTCCTCATCTTGAATACAAGAAGCGCAGCATATCTTACACTGGTGCAATATCCTGGAACTCATTAAATGTTGATGTGAAAAGTGCTGGCTCACTATATGATTTTAAAGAAAAATATATAAATTTGGTATAATCCTTTGTAATATTTCTTTTTATCTAAATTGCATTATATTATAATTTTGTATTCTTACTTTTTATCATCTTTGTATATTTTTATCGTTTGTATTATATTTATATCACTTTTGTAAATCACGGACCTACTGAAAAACAACTCTGGTTGATGTAGGTTTTGTATTTTTAACCGTGTATAAATAAAGCTCACAACATACACCAACATTCCAATGAGACAGCCCTTCTTCAGGTTAGAAATTACATCTTCCAAGCTTATGATGCTAATAAGACTCTAACACTTAAGTGACCAAGGGGGGGGGGTGTCCTAGGGACCCTCCAAATTTGTTTTCGCGCTGGCCGCTTTGCACGTGGGATTTTTGCGCCAATTTTTTTGTAATTGTCTGATTTTTAAATGCGCTTCTTTTCATACCAAAATAATTAAAATCGACCAAGCCGTTAATGAGTTGATTAAGGAGGGTCCCATGGAACCCCCCCCCTTGGGCACTAACGGAAGTCATCTGAGAATATTTATAAAAATCAAAAAACCAACCCAAATTTTTTTTGCTGATATTTGTTCACACATACATATAAGTAAACAATTATTAGTAACAGTAAAAATAATTAACCCTTTATGTGCTGAAACAATCAATTTCATTGATGACGTTGCTAAACCGTTACTGTACAAAGTCTATGGGAAAATGACGTGTATTTTGCAACCCCCGTAAAAAATACAGGATTCCATAAAACTGCAAGTTTTGTGTTAAATATATGTTATTTGGGTCTTCTAGAGTAGATATCAACACAAAAAGCTCATTTGAATTTTCCGTCTTTTTGCCCATTTTTCGCGTGTTTTGAAAACAATGTTTTGCCCCTAATTTGCCGCTCAAATAACAAATTTCATTTTTTTATTGCTGATATGGGGTTGTCTTATGATTCTCCACATGTGGTATAAATGTCGTCCAAAAATGTCCCGCGTTACACGTGTTCCTCCTGTTGTGTGATTCTTCCCATGGAACCCCCCCCCCCCTTGGGCACCAACGGGAGTGAAAACCCCTTGGTCACTTAAGTGCTAATAAGGCCGTCTTACTTGTGTTGCTTGACTACATTGCTGCCATTGAGCATGATAATGTTTGATTTAATGCCTGGTTTACATCATATCTCACTGACCGTAGTACCCGAGTGATGGTTAGCAATGAAATGTCCAAACAGCATATTTTTAACTACTCTGTTTCTCTGAGCTCCAATGTAGGCCCGCAAAATTTTCGTAATGTATACTCATCCAGTCGGTGACATTATTACGAATCATGTTCGTATGCAGATGATACTCGGCTTTTCTATGAGTTTAATCCAAAGATTCCAGGATATTGTGAACATGCTCTTCGAAAACTTTCAAAAAACATGTTGCAGATGGATCATGAAAGGACAACATTTATTGTCTTTGCTACGGTTAGATCTGGGTGACGCCAAGGCGCGCCTGTTCCTGCATCTGTGTGTAAAGAACCATGGGTTTGATTACACCATGATTATGTCCAATTAGATTGGTGCTATCTGTAAAAGTGTAAATTACCATATCTAACTTATGGCGCACATGTATTCGTAGGCTTATTACTTTTGAACCTTGCAACCAATGCTGTACTATCTTTGGTCTTGTCTCGCACTGACTATGCCAACTCATTACTATACGGCACCAATGAAATAAATCTCAAAATGCCCAAGCGCTTTCAAAATAAAGCTGCGCGTTTGGTGTTCGCTTGCGGTCGTGACCAGATTTCGTCACAACTTTTGAACATTCTTCTCTGGTTTCCTGTTAAGGAAAGTACCAGATACAAAATCCTTCTTTATGTGTATAAGTTTCTTCACGGGAGGTTCCGTCATACCTTACTGATGGTTTAAATTTGTATAATGTGTTGTGCAGTTCTGATGCTACAAGACGAAGGCTACGGTCTTATGATGCTATACGCGGTTTGTCATACCTGGTACCAAGCATAGGTTTGGTGACAGAGCATTCATCGTCATTGGTCCAAAGCTCTGGAACAAGCTTCCCATTAACATTAGAAAGGCACCTTCCACTAGTTTCTTTAAATGGCTCCTGAAAACGTACTTATTTTGTGATGCTTAAACTTTTGTTAACTTTGGATTTGTTAGTTTTCCTTATTATGCTGCATGTTGTAATTAATTTCGTATTTTAAGAATTTAGTGTAAGGAGTTGTGTTCTCTGTAGAGTGTCATATAAGATTCCACACCACTAAATAGATATGGTCTGGCACCCTCTGGCCGAAAAGTGTTTGTGGAAAAAGGTAAAAAAAGAGTGACTGTTAAATTAACATTGAAAAATAGTAGAAACTGGAACTTCCTGGGCCATAATTTGTGTTAGAAATTATTTTAAAGGTACAAATCAGCACAATATCAAGACAAAAAGGTGTGTGAGGCTTACTACTGAGTAATTACAGTACTAATTTTACACCCACCCCATAGGAATACTTTGACTAGAAGCCACAGTTTCATAGGGGATCGGAACTCATCGTTGTCTTCATGCTTCAGTAGCTCGAAGAATCCGTGGTCAACTTATGGATTCTTCTTGCTGAATGGGATGCAGAGGTCTAGTAGTCCAAGGTAATGCATAATTTAAGCAACTGAGTCGATTCGTTAATGAGAAATTTACGTTTTAATTAGGGCTATTTTGTACATAAACCAATGGCAATTTATTTGGTGGTGTGCAACCATAAATGCATTTTTCATTATTGTGACCATTTTATCATTGATATAGGTGGGCATTGACATTATGGGTGTCGTGTACCTGGTTGGTCCCGCTTACGATCTGTCTGACTCCACAACTTATTTCGCCTGAGGACATTTTGGGATATAGTGAACAATTTGGAGCTTGTGTCAACAAATCGTCTTATCCGCAAGTTCTGTTTTACGATGCCATTGTTGCTATCGGTTTGTTTCCCCTACCACTTGTCATCATCGTTGTTTCTTTTGCTGTTATCTTCTTCTATCTGAAACGCCACTCTGCCAACTTGTTAAAGAGAGCATCGCCTGCAATTGATAACAACAATGAGAAGTCTGCCGTATACAACGTACAGGGTACCTCATTAGTATCTTTGGCCATGGAAGACAACACCGCCAAGTTGCGGATGCAACGCAGGCAAGTCCAAATCACCAAGAACATGCTGCTGGTTGTGTGCACATTTTTCGGATGTATAGGTCCATACTGCGTGACACTCATGACTAAGAGCCGCAATCTCGCTCTGATATATTTTGCAATTTTGGTGCAATTTAATAGCTGTGTGAATCCCTTTATTTATGCTAAGCATCCAAATTTTCGAGAAATGTTTAATTTGATCTTGCGAAGGAAATGGGAAGATATTCCCGAAAAATCTAACTTCTTACAATGCATCTTTCGCTTGTATAAACGTTAAAGCAATATTAGCACATTTTTTGAAGAGCACCCCCAATTTTCAAAATTTGATATTTTTGCAGAGTTATGTTGGTACATGTAATTGTCTACGAAACTATACCTGCAAACGAGAATGCTAAAAATGCGTATTTATCATAAAATAAGCGATTTTGTAATTAAAATTGGGATCCCAGATTGGACTTAACGGCGGAGCTGGAAATGCTACGTTTATGTCCGTCCATGATGAAATAGTGCCAGCTCAAGAAAATAACCTCTAACTTGACATGCCTGAACCAATGAAACAACTAATGGATTAGCGTAGATATGTACATGGCGCTATTTCCCGGCTATTTCACAATGGAAGGCCGTTTCCAGCAGCCGTTGAATTATTATCGGGATCCCGATATTAATTATTCTAATTACAAAATTCCTTCGTTTGTGACACATAGACATTTTCGAGCTTAACCATTCACAGGTATAGTTTACTAGCCCGTTACCAATGCAACCGTATAAGAATCTCAAAATTTTTGAAAAATTGAGGGCGCTCTTCAAAAAAAATGTGCTAATATTGCTTTAAAGAGACACGGGGACGTTTGCAGAAAAGTCCACCACGCATTTGTTTTCGATATCATGTTTTTTGGCTTATTTATAATGCTTACAAATATAATAAATCACACGTGAAGTTAACAAGCCGAAACGTTTTCGTTATCAAGATGATTTAGCATTTTAGCTTCTTGCATGTTTCTCTACAGAGTGTCCCAAAAAAGTGGTGCAAGCAGATAAACTCCAATTTCTCAAAAACTGCTGAAGCTGTGGATTTCATTTTCATGGATTATATTGATTACACTCTTTTTTATCAATGTGTAAATCCCATGACAATCAGCACACGCAAGCCAGAGATATGACGGATTATTATACCCTATCTGGTTTTCACCCATTCCAATGGGATTTACACAGTTAACATAATTTGTCCGTTCTTCTGTCCGATATGGAGGACAGACTTTTTCTATTGATAGATTTTAGTTCATTAGGACCTAAGCCAATAATTTTTGGAGGGTGTGCAACATTTGTTACAGTGGCATTTTTGAAAATCCAATATGGCTGCTACCATGTCCAAAATCACTAAAAAATCACTTTAAGTATTTCTGATAGATACAAATATTTCTCGGTACTTCGGTGTTTTAAGCACGAGAAAGTGTTGGTAAAATAAAATTTTATCATTACATTGCCACAAAAATCCAATATGGCTGCTCAAATGTCAATATGCTCTCGAAATCATTAAAATGATCTTAACTCCTCCATTATACCTATTTACGCTACTTGAATACATACTGAACACCTAAAATATGTTCTGCAGGTGTTCAAAATCTGTTACAATTGATCAACTCTGCAAGTGTTACTTTAACACCTCTAGAATGCATTTCCAACGCATGCATCCGGATACATCAAGTGTTCTGCATATTTTGCAGTTTAGAGGCTTGATTCCAGTGTCTATATGCATGCTTTATGCTTTACACTAATGAGATACTTGCATTTGATCACTGTGTAGCGGGAACGGGAGCACCCCGGAGGACTCGCGGGTAAGTTGCAAGGGGCAGAACCTTGCGCTCCTTCTGAATGACGCACGTGACTCGGTAAATCAGTTTCTCAAGTATTTTATTACAATCAGCCTTTGTCCTGTCGTCAGACTACATTACAACGTCAAGTACCTATGGTAGTGTCAAACAGCAAACTGAAAATTTTCCTTCTCAGTGCTGCCTACCGCGTGGGTGATTGATCACGCTGGGCGCCGACGCGCTGATTGGGCAAGTACATGACATGACTTGCATAATTAGTACTGACGATATGGAAATTAAATTGTAAGCAGAGGGCGATGGATAACCATTATTTGTGACAAAATAATACACTAAGAAAATACAGGCTAACTTCCAATCCCGTTTCACAGCCCCCTCCCCAGATTGTGCCGTCCCGGCACACAGACGTATGTAAGTTCAAACGGGATTGGAATGCGCACCGAAACTGCATACTCTTAATCCTATACTACAATCTTCTTGACGCCACAGCAGTCAGGTGTAGTCATCGCGCAGCCCGGCTCGCCTCGATCAAGTATTGCAGAATATCCCACCAGTTCAGTGTCGTCACCATCCAACATGTCGCCACGCCTTGCCGCATCTAGTCCCGTGGTGTGAGCGCACTGTGTGTTGGACCCACCTTCACCATCATTGCCGTCAATATGCCCGTCTGGAATGTTTCGACGAGCACTCACGACAGTATGCAGCTTTGCTGTACTTCACTATCGCTCGGGACGCCGTCGTCTCTCTCACATACGGAGTTCTTTTCAGTGACAAACGATTTTAGTGGATCATCCCATCTACAGGTACATTAACAGCGCCCCACCAGACTGGTTCGGTGTTTTGTTCATATTGGTACGTCATCTAATCTTGATAGCTCAGTAAATAACCTGGCCTCAACGCTGTCTCGGTACTTGAAGCCCGCGAGCCAGCATCCATATCCAATGTTTGCCGTTATCTAACCATCTAGCTACAATTATCACGTCCATGTTGAGTTTCGGCCGGCTGACCGTTTCTCACAAGTCGTGGCCGTCTGGACATACATCGCAAGTCGTCCAGCCGTCTGGCAATCCAAGTGTCCGGCGCGCGCCAGCTAGTCTCAGTCAATCGGCCATCTGCCTTCGTTCAAGTCGTTCGGCGCGTCTGCCCAGTCATCAAAGTGTCCGAGCCAGTCATGCAATTCATCCAAAGTCGCATGGCACGTTCTGCCATTCATCCAAAGTCGTCTGGCCCGTCGGGCCTTAGCCAAAGTCGTCGGCCCGTCTGGCCATTCATACCAAGTCGTCTGGCCCGTTTTGCCATTCCTCAAGTTGTCCGGCCGTTTGGCAATCCAAAGTCATCCGGCACGTCTGCCATTCGTCTCAAGTTAGCGCCGTCTGGCATACAGCCAGGTAGTGAGGGAAGCGACGCAAACTCTTTTTCACTGAGAACTGTGTGCACAGAATCTGTGTGGACCTTCACAGTCCGCAATGCCTCGCTTGTCTCATTTGCAGCAGAATTATTTTCCTCATAGTCCCTTATTGTCTGCTACCCAACCAAATTGCTCAACGAACAAATTTCATGCTTTGATTAGGTCGATTATCGCCCGAGGATGGTTGATTTCTGGATAGAATACATATTAACACAAGGATCTCAATCCTCTATTCCCCTCCCCTACTATACCATATAAAAATGTATCTCAATTTCACAATCAGCGGAATCTATGGGGCTCTCGCCGCTCGCGCTTAGGATTACCGTGTTTCGTTGAGGCTCAACTCTACTCAGGCTCGATCTGCCCGTTCGGTTTGCCTCCGTCATCTTCCAGGCGAATTCGGTTACATCCAGTACTTCCTCTGCTTCATCGGCTCTTCGGGCTACCTCCCCGGTATATAACTTTATGTGTACAACCGGATCAAAGCGTACCGTCTTTTATGACTTCACTCCATTGTTCCTGAAAGTCGCAGTCTAGTCAGCCTCTGTCCATCACTAGGTCTTCCTATAGCCGGTTCTAGCGGCGAAATTAGGTGTGTGCTTAAACTGTGACGTCGTTGTCCACTCCCCCTTCATCCTCCACGTCGCCCATCCGCTCCTGGTCTTCTCCTGACTCCCCGTCTTTGCCGCAGCGAAGCGGCGATCACAGCCAACTCGCCCATGACTAGGTCGTCTCCTCTTATCGAACAGGAGCCTATCGTCGTAAGGTTCCCTTCTTCTGCATCGCCTCATTCCGTCTTCCCTCCTGCGGCAGTGCTATCCCCGTCGTGCGCCACCGGGTCCTCTATAGGATCTTTATCACGGTGCCAGCAGGTCAACTTCACAGCTCCATTCTGGTACATTGATCGTCCCATCCCCACAACTATGGTCTCAGGCTAATTCGGGCAGACTTCTGGATGCGGAAAACCACATCTGAGCGCGCGGTTACCACCAGATATTGGCCCTCCCACGGTAGGGCTAACTTCCTGGAAAGTTGCAACTTCCTCGTATGGTTATATAACCAGACGAAACTGAAGCCCTAAACAAAGGACCATGACACCAAACGTCGCTATGTTTCTGTTCGGTCTTCTTCTAATGAACTCCAAAGGTGCCTTGCCCTTCATGATTCACCTCTAATCGCTCTCTCAACTTCCTCCGCATAGTTGTTCGCATTCCTCCTTCACTGGTACCGCACCGAACCACCAAGTCAACGGGAAAACACTCCTACACTTCTAGCCCAAACCATCATAATTGGGCTCTCGCCGGTACGACTCTGGAAACACTGAAAAATACAGCCGAAGCCAAGTAGGAGCGATACTGGTCCCAGTCCTTCTGGATTATGGACGGTGGAATCATGAGCTGATACCGCATTGTCTATTGTCGATTGTAACGCTCGAAAGCCATCGACTTGCGGGTGTTAAGGGTGGTAGTAGGGTTTCTAAAATCCCCAATATCCGACACATCTTTCTGAATACCTTCGACTCGAAGACGTTAGGCCTGGTCGGAATGAGTTCTTCGGAAATCCAAACCATACAGAGAAAATCATGCAACTTCGCCTACAACCGTCTCCGCACAGAGATTCTCTAGGCTATGCCTCATCCAAACGGGTCCAGTAAGCGCAACAACTCGGATGTATGCATCCAATCCCCCCTACGTCTCGGTCAGAGGCCCTAACCATCCAATGCTACACCGATCCAGATGGAGTCTAAGTTGTATGTTGAAGTGGGGCTCGGTTTGACGCTTCAGTGTGGGTCCTTCTCCTCTCGCAGCCTACACACATGCAGATAGGACCTCAAGTCGGCACTCATTCCCACCCAGTAATAGGACCTTCTCGATCTGATGGTAGCGTCTGGTTCCGAACCTAGGTGCGCTCTGCCTTCGATTGCATGCAGTTCATCTAGCACTCGCTCCGCATTGTCCTTGGTAGCACGACCAGCCAATTAATAGATTCATCTCCACTCTCCCATATCTTCACCAGAATCTCCCTTCACTGAAATGTCCACTGGCCCTATTAGTCTTCCAATGCAGACCGACAAGGGCAGATAACTTTTCCGGGGGTCTTCTCTTCCAGCCTCCTTTTACTAGGAACAGAGCCATTGTCTCGTCCGGCAATCTGCGCCTCTCGGATCATCTCTAGTGTGATCTCCGTTTGTATAGTACTAGTCAACATTAAGAAACTTCAAACACTAGCGGGGTCAGGGTTCATCCGCTGCCAGGGTTGTCGATACGGTTGCCAGACTCCTGACGAGCCCAAGCCCGCAGAATGAGTACTGTGGCCATAATCTCCTTCAGACTCCGGCCACATCCGGTCGCCCTCGGGATTGACTCCACGACACTTCCGTCCAAGGACCATCTGATAGACCCTCCACGGTCGTCACTTCAGCCCGTCGGGTTGGCACCGACTCACAACGTAATCGGGATCTCTTGCTTCGGCTCCTCGTTCAGCTCATCATTCTGGACATTCTTAGCCTCACTACGGCCCACAATGTCTACAGGGTATTCTTAACAGCCCGTCTGCGTTAGAATGTCGTCTTCCCGGGTTGTATCCAAAGCGATGTTGAAACCAACTGGAACGCACCTCAAGCATATCGCATGCGGACACTCAGGGAGAGTTGTTTGAAGTACAACCACCTTAGGACCCGTGGTCCCGGCCCTCAATTCACCTTCTTCCTCCTAGGTAGTGACGATACTTGTTGAGGAATACAACCACAAGCAAGAAGCTCTTTCTCGTACACAGTAATTTCGCCCGGTTGGGACAGTGAATTGATGGAAGTATAACCCTCTTCCTCGCCATCTTGCTCTTGCGACAGTACCCCCATATTGCAAATTTGCTGGCGTCAGTGTCCAAGATGAATGGGCCCCTCTGCGCCGCGGGTAAGCCAAAATATGGAGCACTGAGCAGCAACTCTTTCAACGGGTTGAACGCATCGTCACATTCGCGCGTCCATTCAAACACCAACTTCTCTGTCAGCCGATTGAGAGGTGCCGCGATATCCGCAAATCCACGGATTAAACCGGACGATGTTCGTAACGAAGCCCAGTCCCCAAGACACTAAGCACCTGCGTGGGTGTCTTTGGCGTCGGCCAAATCCGAACTGCTCTCGATCTTCGACGGATCCGTATGGATACACCTTTCAAACTAGTGCATAATACGTCACTCCTTTGGAATAGTGACACTGCGGGCCTTTGCGTTCAACCCGGATCCTCGGAACCTCTGCAACACCTCCTTAACCCGATCTACAGACTCGACCCGGTGTACCGAACACAATCGCGTCGTCTAAATAAACAAGAAGCGTCTCCCGACTCAATCACCGCCAACACTTATCTCAATCTTTAAAAGTTTGAGGGCGCATGCAAAGGCCAAATGGTAGGACGTTCCAAGCATAAAGTTCCCCTCTGGTGTGGGAGAAGGCCAGAATTTCTCTCTAGCGTCCGGGTCAATCTCACATGGCAGTTAAGCCGGAGGCCAAATCCAGAGTTGTAAAGTACTTGCGCCCCCTAAGCACTCCAAACGAATAATCGATCGCCGGCAAGGATTACGGTCCTCATCGTGACCTCCTTCAAACTTGCTAGTCCAGACAACAGGCGCTAGAAGCAATCAACTCTTTGTAATAACACACTGGCTAGACAGCACTATCGAGGCTGCATTACCTTCTCCAACAACTGTTCAATTGTCGGCTCCGCTCTTTCACGCTGCTGCGCGGGGATGACTCATCAATGGCTGACGAATAGCGACGGGCACTCAGATCAATGCTGTGCGTCACCTGTAGAGTACACTACCACTACAAACTAACAGAGAGAACACCCTCCTGATAGTTCGCTAAGTAACTCCGCCACTGTTCTCTTCTCTCCTATCCCCCAAGTGGGTAAGTTAGTACCTCTGCTCTACACAGTCCTTCGGGTTCAGGAACCTCCGCCGATTCACCATGGGACCTCGCCCCCACCATCCTAGTCTCGCACACCAGCATCTATCCGCCACCCACGACAAATTGCCGCATCATCAACCGCCTCGTTTCACTTTCGGGGAAATCACCAGCACAAGTAGTCATTGTACCTGGCACCATAGAGTCTTACCTTTCACTAGACCGCTTGCCACCATAGTCCGCTATTCATTAAGTGGGCCACCATTACGGCTCTACTACCCAGTCGCTCTCGACCTCTTCCACCGACTACGGTATTCGGGAAGCGACCATATCCACCTTTCTCGTCCGACATGAATGACCCTGGTAACTCTACACACTCCCCCTTGTCTGCATGCATTATCGCCGCGATACAACTACTTATGTTGCGCCGGTACCACTATACTTCTACACAACCTTGAGTGTTGGCGTTAGCTCATGGCGTGGAATGACATCGTACTTTTCCGCCTCCAACGTGGAGCTGCTGTTTACCAATATCGAATATCGCCCCAGTTTGTTTCAGGGAATCCATCCCCAACATGCGTTTCTCAACGTCTGCGACAATCACACACAGCGCATGGCAGCATTCCCCACACCTATTTTTCCAGGATTGTTATTCCCCACGTCTTCACTTGTCGACCACAGCCGACCTGATGAGCTTGTAGTTAGAAAGTCCGAAGCCTAGGTCGTTTCTCCTACGGATCACTGGTACACTCCATCGGCACAATCGAATTTGAACGTCGCCAGTGTCGAGCATAAATGACGCAGACACCCATGTAACAACACCGGTACATACATGTTCGCCTTTGCAGAACTCATCACTCCTCTGCCCTCGTCATCACCTCAACATCACGAAGATGTACCACCCTCCGTGTGATACCCTTCTCGCTTCGAACAGTCCTCTCCTGCCGCGTCTCCAACCACTCCTGCCGTTTCTCGCCCGCCCTACTCAGTCCGACACCTCGTCCTAACGGTGGAACGATTCTATCGCCTGGCCGCCTGATTGCCTGCCTCTACCATGTCCACCTCGCCTGGACCAGATCTTTCCGGATGACCGAATCTGCTATTGCATCTTTAAAGTTACCCTCTTGCCAACAATCTCGACCTTGCTTCCTCAGTCCGCCCCTGTGGAACGCTAGCGCCGTTAGTCCTCTCTATTCCAATTCCCAGAGCATGAAGACTCCTCCCCGGCCTCTGCTCCCGCCGCTGCAATTCTTAAAGTAATTTTCGGCACACTCCCTCGTCCCGAACCACTTCTCCACACACTCCATGCGAAGTTTTTCGCAAAGTCCTCGTCCTTCGGGTTAACATCGGGTAATGCGGGTCAGGCAGACAATGCATCCCCCTGGCAACAATTAAACAGCTGATACGTTGCCTCCTTATCAGTCCATTAATTGTATATCCCTACAAGCCTCGAATGCAGATAAAGAAAATCCTTCCAGTGTGTTTTCCCGTCGTATTTCACAACACTTCTTTTCATATTTTTCGGCCCGAATCCATACCTTGCTGCAAAAACTCTGTTGCATTCGTGACCTTCTTCTCCCTCGTCACGGATGGAGTTCCAACCGTCCGGGTCCCTAATTCCTTCCGGTCTGTTAGCTAGATGTCTACCTTCATATCCCCCCTCTTCCGCCTGCTTCTCTCTCAGATGCGGTTGCACATACCGTGGCGAGGCCCTGTTCGGTCCTCACTAGGAGAGTTTAGCACCTTTAATCTGTATTGAGCTATCATTCCGTTCGCATCCCGTGTCCATGAGGACACCAACTCGCCACCACGCTGTTCCAAAGGCAAAGGGTGACGTTTGTTCTCAATTCTCTCCCGTGTCATCGACACCGCTCTCCTCTTGCCACTTCCTGGCCAACGTCCGCCACTGCTCGGTCGGCCGACCCGATCTCCCTAATGGCATCTCCTTCCTTTCTGAGCGTTTGTACTCCTCCACTCTTCATACTCCGTCTTACTGAGCCTCGCCCCATCCTTCCTCGCATCTGCCCGTCTCTTTCCTTGAAATCTAGCCGCTGCCGTATCTCTTCACTTCCCCTCTTCGAACTTTCTTCCGTGCCGTAATACTCCCCTACTTTCACCTCATCCCCGTTCTACGGGCAGCTGACTCCCCTCCATCCTCATACTTAAGGAGAGCCCGTCAAAATTCTCTCCCCACCCTGTCGGTAGCCTTCCCATTCACGTATCCGTCTTTCTCTCTCCAACATTTAGCTTCATCATCCTTTAACTGTTCGCATCTTCTCCTCTGCGCTCTTCTCCAATTATGAGTACCCAACTGGCTCTAAGACGCGCTCCCGCCTCCTGTAACCCAATCTGGCGCTCACGCGCACCTCCCCAATCGCTCTTTCTCCTGTTGCTGACGACCCCAATCTCTTAACGACGTATACTCCTCTCTCCACACCTTCCTTCTACTCTTCCTCTACCCTCCTCCACTCCTCGTCATACGGCTATCCTCCATCACTATCCGTTTGCTCTTCTTTCTCCCCCTTCTATCTCTGCCAATAGCGCGAACGCCGCTTTCCACCTGTAAGTCCTCCTCCTGCCCTCGCCCTTCGGTCACCCTCACTCACCTCACGTCGTCTCCTCACGCCTCTCCTGTCTTTGCCTTACTCTTCACTCATCAGTC
This sequence comes from Ophioderma brevispina, assembly GCA_023653785.1. Lineage (NCBI taxonomy): Eukaryota > Metazoa > Echinodermata > Ophiuroidea > Amphilepidida > Ophiodermatidae > Ophioderma > Ophioderma brevispina. The sequence continues at coordinate 52,070 of JAMKCH010018920.1, forward strand.
GTCCTGTGCCGCTGCTACTCCATAATGAATCTCTCATACCGCTAGAGCCAAAAAAATCTTGGTCGATCACCCACTCTTTCTACTGCCCCCGGTGCCCTATCTCCATCCCGATACCATCAGACTCAGTCCAGTGCTCATCCGTTGACTCCCGGGCCTATCACATCATAAAGTCTCTCCCCCTCACTCGTCACCTTGTCCGCTAATACTCCTTTACCACCGACCTGGCAGCATAATCATCGCTGCCCGACCTCACGTCTCGCCCGACCGCTCAGCAACACAATCCATATCCGTACACGACTCTTCTGGCCCACCGCCTTCGTCGTCCTCCCCTCCATGTCACTCATCTCACTTCGCCCAGATTCTCCGGCTGCCATCGCTTACGTCCTCTAAGTCGCCGTTGATTCCCCCGCCGCATAACGCAGCACCACTCTTCGTCGCGCACACATCCTACGTCAGCCTCCGTCGTACACACAACTTCCCAGGCACTTATGTCCACACAAACGTAGCCGTTGAATCTTCCGTCGCACATACAACTCCTTCGTCGCTTACGTCCACTCAAACGTAGTCGTTGAATCCCTCCGTCGTACATACAACTCCTTCGTCGCTTTCGGTCCCCCACGTAGCCGTTGAATCCTCCGTCGCACATACAACTTCCTTCGTCGATATCTCCCCCTTCGTAGCTGTTAACCCTCCGTCGCACATACACTCTTCGTCGCTATCGTCCCCCTTCTTCCCACACACCCGCACGTCGTCATTAGGCTCCACTTCTGACACCATTTGTAGCGGGAACGTGAGCGCCGCCGGGGACTCGCGGGTAAGTTGCACGGGGCAGAACCTTGCCGCTCCGTCTGAATGACGCACGTGACTCGTAATCATTTCTCAAGTATTTTATTACAATCAGCCTTTGTCCTGTCGTCATACTACATCACAACGTCAAGTACCTATGGTAGTGTCAAAAAGCAAACTGAGCTTTTCCTTCTCTAGTGCTGCCTACCGCGTGGGTGATTGATCACGCTGGGCGCCGGACACCAGCGCTGATTGGGCATACTGAATGACTTTGCTAATTAGTAATGACGTAATGGACTTAACTTGATAAGCATGAGGGCGAGGATAACCTTATTGGGACCTTTTTGTGACAAAATAATACACTAAGAAATACAGGCTTTAACTTTCCAATCCCGTTTTTTCAACTGGAACCCTTATTTGGTATTTCTCTGTATGGACATTTTCAAAATACAAGATGGCAACCAATACAGCCGCCTTTTACAAATAGTAAAACCAACCTACATTAATATGTGTATTCATATATGTAAGTTTCATCCACTAATTTCACTATTATTATTATAAAGGTGTAAATTAAGGTAGGGGATACGTGAGTTGCATTTGAAGCTCTTTCTGAATCTCTGTTCTTTAACCATGCAAAAATGTTAAGAAGGGGCCAATGTGGCGGCCTTTTAACCTTCTTTAAAACCTATAAATCACGATACATCTGTATTGTATTTATTTAAAACACCCAAAATTATTATTAAAGTTTAATTTAAAGTATGAGATGTATGTCTTTGAGCATTAATAACTCCTATGTGGTATATTTGTTTTGACAACATGCTTAAAATTCAAAATGACGGCCAATAAACATGACAATCTGTAGGTTTTAAAGATCTTAAAAGGCAGCCACATTGGCTTCCATCTTGATTGGTAAGCTTGTTAAGATATGAGTTCTCACTTGGTATAGAGAACACAGAATTATGCCTCCATCACAAATACTTGAGTTATGGTCACTTTCAGGGCATATTGAGTTTTAGGGTGGCCATATTGGATTTGATGGTAATGTTGTGATCAAATCACGTCAATAACCGATCCAAAAGATTCCTCGTGCTTTAAAACCTGGGTCTAGTGCATAAAATTATGGCCATTTGAATGAATTTGAGAGTGATAGCGGCCATATTGGATTTCTAGAAAAAATGCCACCGCACGAAATTTTTCACACCCTCCAGAAATTATTAACTTAGGTCATGATCATTGACAAAAATCGATCAATAGAAAAAGTCTGTACTCCATTTCCACCCTGTGCCCACAATTCCTCCTGACTATTACACAAATAATTTAAAAAGGTTACAGCCTAATTAACATCAATTTAAATAATAAATTACATAAATATTTACCAGGAGTTACATTACTGGCCATAAATCCAAATCAAAAATGCTTACAGAAATCGGGTTTTCATATATCATTCATAAAATAGTTAGGGACCAAATCAATACTCAACCGGCGGGAATTTTCCGGTTCTGCCCGGTTCCAGGCGGTTCATTTAATCCGCTCAATCTTCTGAATCCTTTAATCCGATGAAGTAATTCAGCAAACTCAATGAATTACTTGAACCGCGCGGAACCGGGCAGAACCGGAAAACGCCCGCCAGTTGAGTATTGAATTCGTCCCTTATATTTGCATATTTAATCTTAAAAAATGAGTTTTGAAACAAAAGGACCAGTTCTTCGTTTTTTGTTTCCCCCCCCCCAAAAAAAAAAATCTTTCAAGCAAGCGTAATTTTAGATTAACATATTTAATAATAATTTGTTTTGCATCGACGACGCAAAAATCACATTCAGAACGAGCTTAATATTCACGTTATACCAAATAATCTGAGTCATGTCGTTTTACATAAACAAAAAACATGGGTGATCGGCCTACACGAGAAATTGATAAAAGACCAGTAACTCACCTATTACAGTCCTAATGGTTGCCTCTGCCGTGTATGATATTTCCGCTGAATGACGCTGGTTGCATTTTAGCTACAGGTACTGTTTGGAGATAAAGTCTGAAATGTCTACACTAATGTTACTTTACATTTTATAAGCCGAAATGGTGATCATTTTGGTTTAATTTGAGCGATTTGATTCGTCAAATAAACAAAACGCTTGTAACATGACCAAATAGAGCATGAAGACTTTTATCTTACCACAACAAATAACAGCGAAAAATTCACTGGCTATCCAGGATTTGATCCTGGAACCTTCGGTTAATGCTCTACCAACTGAACTAATGGGTCAGATGGAGGAAATGCAGTTATATTTGATCTATAGGCCTTCAGTTCAACTCTGTTCCTCTACTAGCTTCTATTTCCTAACCAAAGAGGCAGGTATGTAATTTAGAGGAATATAATCATTACGAAAACCAATTCTGAAATCAATATTAACCACTGATCTCTATACAATGGATTGGCTACGCAACAGTAACTGTATATTAGATGAGTGAAGCAACCAATGGATATCTTGGTCTACCACTACAATAGCATTCCAGAGACATCTGTTTAACAGAAGTTGTATCTCGGGTGCCCGTTTTAGGGACATGTCATCCCATACGTGCACAATGGGCCGGCTCACTAAATTGGCTTGATTCTGTAATGTCGATTATCCACATTTCAATGGGAATACATTTGTGTAGATAGCCGGCTCTTAACCACCTGCTTGGGCTCTTTTTTGGATTACCAATATGGCCGCCAGTGGCTGCAAGTACGGAGCCCAGGTTTCCAATCCATTGTATAGAGATCAGTGATAGTAACATGCAGAAATAAGCTCAAACAGGCTTTACCAATGTTCCGCACAACAAGTGTGTTAGTTTTTTGCAAACTATCGTCCCCAAGATATCAGTACAACAAATATACAGTAAAAAAATAAAAATATATAAACAAAACTTCATTTTACATTCACTAATTATTAAAAATGTTTCTAAACCCAACTCTAATATTTTAGAAAAATATTACGAAGCCCTAATGTCATCCCCGAATATTGAAAGTGCCCGTGTTTAGAAGCTCCACGATTCATATTCCTGATGTTGGTCCGCCTGCAGACATTTATGGACGACAACTATGAAATTGGCCTTGTTTTCCCAACAGGTGCATAACAGATCTCCCAAATATAATCGTAATTACAAAGGAGAAGAAATACTATCATTTTCCTTCTTTAATATAAAGCATATGGGTATACGTTGATAGGACATGTCGGAAGAATGACAAATTTGGTGATTAACAAGTAAATCAGTAAATTTGCACAAAATGCTTTTATTAGGGATTGGGAAAATCGAACAGATTATCCATGTAATCAAATGTGCCACACTTTTAGATAATCAATATATTTTTACACGTAATTTACAATTTGAAGATACAAAGTTTCATTCAACATGAGGTCATGTAACAGTATACATTTGATTTTCAAATTCGAGAACACGTTTTTCATCTTAATTTGATAAATGCAGAAATGTCTCAGCATGCAAACGGTAAGATTGTACAGACTGATTAAAAATAACTACATGTATATTCATGTTATTGTTGCTTATTAAAAAAACGATAAGGAATTCCTTGTAAACATATGTCATTAGAAAGAGCAGTTTTAAGAAAATGAATTTGCTCGTGCCAAACCCGAGTTATACAAATTTGAATAAAACCACTCATTTTCCCGAATCTACACATCTGGGTAACTTGCATCATTTTCTATTTAAACCAAATCAATAATGCGTGAACATTAGTCTTTAATTTGTTTACAACTTTCGTTGTCAAAATGAAAGTTTTATTTTTATACTCTTACTCAGAATCCACCAATCAAGAGCAAAATTTTAAATGCTGACAATTGTAAATGATACCGAATTTTGAATCTCGCGAGTCTCTCCTCTTGGTGGACTTCTCTTCATTGCACGCTTTAGAGAGACACTGGCACATTTGAAAAAAAGTGCGCCCTCAAGATTTTTCAAAATCGATATTTTTGCATGGTTGTAAAGCTTTTATATACATTAGCCCTCACCTGAAATGATTAAGACCAAATCAGCGTCCTTATGGGTAAACAGAACGATTTTACATTTAATGTCGCCGGCGCGGCGACATTAATTCAGCAGACGCCGGAAATGGCGCTTAACACAAGAAGACGCACGCCCTATCACCATAGAGGACTGCCAAATCGTGGGAATTTGGCCATGAAGACGAGGTTAGAACGAGTTTGGGGTTTATTCCGTACTGAAAATGCGTTTCACACGATCTGGCACTCCACAACTCTCCTATGCATGTTTCCCACGGCATGTACCCTGTTTGACCGGTTTGTGACCTTTGTGGTTTTAATATCAATGAGTACGGGTCTATGATATACATGTAATATACACATTTGTTGATTAAGTTATGAAAAACTTAAACGTTAGCCTACAAATTACATGGACGTCTTTAACCTCTTATTAACGCCCCTATCAGTTTTGATTAGTTATTTTTATGTGTAAAATATCTCTTTATTCTTCCAATGGCCTAGACTATGATTTGAGAGCAAATTGAAGACATTTCATATTTTGTGAAAATGTGCCAGTGCCGCTTTAACGTTCTTGAACAAACATACTGCAGAAACAGATTGCGATGAAGAATAGTTAACTAGATTATTATGGTTCTTGATCAGGAGTATAAAAACCAAATTTTCATTGTGACAATAAAAGCTGTAAACCAATGGATCTGTCTTGTTATCGGTCGCGTAGCGACAGTATATTACTTTTACTCGGGCCATTTTGGGGCCGTTTTTTGTTCGCGGATGTCCGTAAATGTCGTTCAATTTCGGCCGGTGAAAATGGTACGTGCAAATTACTGTCATGCTGGTGTTTGACCCCAAAAAAAATTGTCGGTGTAATTCTTTCGCTTAAAGTTTTTTTAGGTAAAAAACGGTGTTTTTTGTAAAATTTGTTTGTTTTTATTTAAATGGAAAGTTTGGTTTGTTTACTGGATTTTGAAGTATGTACGAGATCAGCTATCACTGCTTTAAAGATGTATCTGAAAATTGCGCTTTCTAGAGAGCGGATTTTGTTTAAAATCGCGTATATGTGTAGTGAAAATAAATATTGCTGCCAAAAAAGGAAATCAGTGACGGTTGATTTCCCCCGATTCCCCTCAGGCGATTTGTAACGTAGGGTAGTTGGGTAAGTACAATAGCGGTAATAGCGGGTAGTTCGAGGTCACTCTAACTGGACACTCAGCTATGACGTGTCAAGCTAAATAGCGGGGGGGTTACATGGAAGAGCTTTTTGACGAAATTAACCAATGATATCATTGTTGCAGCGCCCGTAACACTAGCGAAACGTTACATAGCTAATTAGCGCCTGAAACGTTTACCTTACCTCAATGGCTCTGTGGCTCTGTCCCTCTATCCATTGAATTGTTAAAGTAGGATCTATTGGTAATGGTTCGAAATCCACTTTGGGCTGATTTTTTTTTTGGGGGGGGGGTTATTTCTTTGTTTAATTGTATTTTTAGAAATTTTTATTGTTTGGGTGTTACCGTTTTTTTTTTCACATATGACCATCACAAAAGTCATACATATAGGCCTAATGCATAACAAAAGAAGTTAACACAAACAAAAATGAATAAAATAACAAATGGAATGAAATAAAGAAAAAGATCAGTACAAATTAAAAATAAAAATAAAGAAAACGAAAAATAATAACAAACGGATGAGAAAATAATAACAAATAATTTAAAAATTAAAACCAAATCAAATCCGTGTACACTAGTCTTAGAATATCATTAAAATAAATCGTTAAAATAAAAAAGAAATAATAACATAATTACAGATATTTATATAGCGCCTTCCCAAAAAGGAATAGAAATATAAAATGAATAAATGGAACCAAATAATTTTTTTTTAAATCAGTACAAAATAAAAATAAAGAAAACCACAAAATAATTAAAAATAAAAGCCAAAATGGTTAGAAAATACAAATAACGCGAGGATAATAAAGAAAATATTTTAAAAATTAATCAAACCAAAGCCGTATACACAAAACAAAAATATTAATAATATAAATCATTAAAATGAAAATAAACTTAAATTATTAAGTAATAAACACAAATACAATTACAAAATTAAAAACCAAAAATTTTGAATAAATACAAATATTAATAAAGTAAATTTAAGATGACTAAATAGGTAAAATAAAAACTAAATAATAAATAAGAAATGAACACATATACAATTACATAATTAAAAACAAAATAAACACTATGAATAAAAATACATCGGTCCTCGGACCGCTTGTGTCGCCTGCCGTCGCGGTTTGTGAATGATAGGCCTAACATCACCTTGATATGTGACCTTTGACCTTATAAACAAATGAGGGTTTGCATGTAAATTCCATAAACCAAGTTTGATTCCAAATGAACCTCAACTTTTCAAATGAGGTCAATTTTACATTTTCAGCTTATTTTACAACTTGACCTCACATGACCTTTTTGACCTTGGTATGTGACCTTTGACCTCATCAACAAATGCGGGATGCCATGTTGCACCTGTGGCCCAAGTTTGGTTTCAATCCATCAAAGCTGCAGATATTACAAGCAAATGTTAACCATTTTTCACAACAACAGACATCAACAACAACAACATATATCAACTACAGTGGACAAAGTGATCCCTATGTGTCTTCCTGCCTTAGGGCAGGCAACACAAAAATATAAAAAAATATATACATTATAAATTAAAAATCAAAATAAACAAAGAATATAATATAAACAAAAACGAAAGGAATTGTTCGCGAATGAAATTTCATTATTGTAAACCCATGGCGTCATATTCCAAGCAATTGTCAAGAAAACTTACAGCTTCAATTCTGGACATCCATTCACCTTACAAACCTTGCATGTGTGTATATATCAGACCAAACTAGGGGCCACCACCAACAGATACAACAGCACCACTATTTTTCCAAGTGTCATCTGCATCTGGAACACCCCTACCAGCTTTACTGGGTTCAGCTCAGTCACTGGAGATTTTCCGGAGTCGCCTGAAGCCACTCACACTCCGCTAGCTAGCCACACGGACCTTTTTTTACTTCCACCAGTCTGCACACTTAGTTGGATCTTTGTTCTGTGAACCAAGCTACCTTTTTCACCGGTACAACAATACTCTACTACTGAGTGATTGTAATGATTGGAAGATAGATAAGATTAGATGCGTCCAATTTATTCCAGTTAACAGTCAAACCTAAAAAACTTGCAAGGGTCGCCCTTGAACATGGCAGCACGGAATTACAATTTTCATTCTTTGACATCAATTCAAACAATCTAAACAATTTGAAAGTGAAAACGTCTGCTTCAAGTCAACATACAAATTCCAGTCAATCTCAGTTATCAACAAGTGACTCAGAGCGACCGATAAGGTTCTGAATCTGAACAGAAGCATCAACAACCACCGCCAACATGAACCCACGGGCAGACGCACAATTTACCAAGCCTCCCCCCCCCCCCACCAGTCCCAACTAGACAGCAACACTGAAACCTAGAAAGCCGAGAATCACGCGACTTCTAGTTCCGTTTATTGACGTGGCATAGAGCTGATTAAGTTACCCAGATGTGCACAGTCAGGACAATGGGTGATTTATTCAAATTAGAATAGCTTGGGTTTGGCATGCACAAATTTAAAAAATAATAATTATATTTTGAATTTTTAGCCTTCAAAAATGTTCTTTCCATGGTATTATACCAAGACAATTTTCCTTGTACTTTTTACTAAACCACGACACAAAAATGAGTGTGGTAGTGTAAAACTTTTTTAATAGCGGTAGGATGTAAAAAGATAAGTTTTTTAAAAGTTTTTAAAAATGAAAATGAGAATATCATTATAATAAAAATGCATTTAAAAATACATGATACAACCTATTAGCTCGCATTAAGAGATAAATATCTTTTATTTGGCAACTGGTAGAGAAGGGGATAATGCAGAAACACGGGGAACAGAAACTTGTTACTAATATTTTCTTTAAAAAACCGGATATTAAAACTAATATAAGTCCTGAAAAATGATTGAAATCCATTGAAACCACTCAACCACGCGCCGTACCTTCGTCGGGCAAAGCCATGGCGATTGGACATTCCATGTATTTCAATAGACCGTATTCAATTATGACGTCAGCCACCAGACATGTTGGTGGACAAGAGTGCATATATTCCAGGAATTACAATACATTAAGCTGTCAATCGATCCAAGTTTAGCAATTGCACGGTATCATTGACAAGTGATGTATTGTCAGTACTAGAATGCGGTCTATCTTGCCACCAACAGCTGCTATTTATTAGACAGTATTCAATATGAATTAAATAGGTCTATATTGTCATGTGTGCTGTGTATTGTTATCCACCAATCTCAACTTTGATGAAGTGATGGAAGTGGTGGAAGTGATCGATGACATGCACATCCACTGCTTGGCATCGGGACCACATTCTATAATCAGTTAAGTGTATTTTTACCCTAAAGGATGGGCTGATTACCGAGACACGGACACTTACTATTAAGAAAAAGAATTACCCCATCTTATCACAACCATTTTTTGTGAATTAATAATTATAGTTGTGTGATACCTCTTGGATATGACAGCGGATGAGACGGTTTTGGTTCTATTGGACAAGGTTTCGAGAAGGAAGAAAACTATTTTTCAATTAGAAAATGCAATTTTGTTCCAATCATTGAAGTGGCGTTTTTCGCATTTTCGGAGATGTCGCGAGGTCAAAAAAGGGTTGTTTCTGTAAGGTGACACATTCTAACCACTTAATGTATGAATTCGGAAACCCTTCACGGAATAAACGACGTTGTTATTCCCTCCTTAAGGCTTCCGAATTATAAGTGTGTCAGGAAAAAGGCGAGTAAGATTGTCACCTTACCGAAACACCACAGTCAAAATGCTCCTGAAGCCCATAGCATCAGCATTGCAACACTTTGTTGCTCCCGGTATCTGGTTATAGCCCGTCTCGCGTTCTGTTATTGTTTCATTGACAATTGCACCTACACACGTACACAGACGTACTTGCAGACTATATTTAACAAAATGGGAATGAGTTGTGTTTAGATTCGGACATTGGGTTGGTACGGACACTTAGTTAGGCGCATCGCTATTTTACCCCTGAGAATTGCGCAAAGACAGGCATATTTAGCTATCAATAGTTTGGGAATTGTAAAAAATTATTTCGTCACCCTAAGTATTTCAAGTTTCTAACGTACCTTTTGGTCAATGAGATACAAGCCATTAAAATCCACACAAAAAGTGAGAAACACATAGCAAAGTTTACCAGAAGTATACAAGTTTAGATGACAAAGAAAGCAGAAACAAGAAATCATATCATTTAAAAGTTCATACTATTGGGGAAGCTTACAAAACCATTACCTTGACGATTTGAAGAGGTGACGATTTGTGTTTTTCACGTGAATGTGCTACCGGTGTACACACAAACTATGAATTAAGTCTCGTAATGAAACCTTTAACAGTTCTTCAAATACCGAATGATATTTAAAGGTATATTTATTTAAAGGTACTGAGGATTTGGGGCAAAACAAACCGAAAAATGTTTCCTCAAAAGGATCTACATTTCCCAAAAGTTAAAGACATTTTTCAACGACTACAAGAAACCCTTTCACGAATGCTTTGTTCTAAGAGCACAATGTCACACCATATATTTAATACCCTTACCAGTATTACAGATTGTAGATTAGGACGAAGTTTACTCATTTCATGCTTTGCATGACAGCTAGCTTACTTAATTTTAAAGCACTTACTTCTTACAATCCAACTAACTGCTCCTACACAAACATTGATCGAGTTCAAACTCAAAAACTACCATCACTTTAGTCATGTGGGTCTTTAATTAAGCGCCAAGATAGTATTTTGGTCATAACAGTATTCACAATTTTAGTCTTGTGGAATAATTAAATAATAAACCTTTATTTATATTTGTATTTATTTGAAATCATTCGCCTGCGCAGGTTTATAATACTTTAGAGCATCTGCAGTACTGTCCATTTTCCCTATTCATGTGCATACACAGTGACATTCATAGGGCCTGTTTTTTCTTAGACCTGTCATGAACGTATACTCTGTGTCTAACGAATAGGACATGAGAAACTCACTTCGTTGCGAGAAAAGTGCTAAAAGGATTTATTCGTAGAAGCTCATTGTAGATAATATTATCAACAATTCAACATATGTGAATTTATTCTGATAGAACATTCAGAAAAAATCGGACATGGTTCATTTATAAAGAGTGGTATTTTGGTAGGGTATTAATGTAACTCTATGTAAAAATACAATGAGTTCGGTGCAGATTCCACGAGAGCGCAATGGACAAAAGGTGTAGACTTACTCTTGTAGAAGATGACAAACCAAGGATAATCTTTTTTATTATAAGGTGGTGTAATTTCGTTGACATACGGTACTGAAAAAAATATCCGAAACGGACTATTGCTAAAGGTTCCAAAATGTGTTAAAAAACAGGCTAAGTGCCAATGTTCATGCAAACAGTGTGTGGGTAATCACTCATCCATGCATGTCATTGATCAGTGATTGGCTGGTGCCCTGTGAAGTGGAAATAATTACATACGATCAATTATGAATGGATTCATGTCACCATGAGTCGTTGGGTGGGCAAAAGGTAGAGGCCCGTTTACAGTGACACTAAGCTGCACTATGCGTTAGTGTATTCTATTATTATAAAAATACACATGTAGAACGAGTTAACATCAGTGGAAGAACCATGGTATCGACCCATGGGGAAAGGGGGGGGGGGGCGAATGCGCTCGCCTCAAATGCGGTCGCGGAACAAATGGGCGGGTGGGGACAGCAGTTAATGTGGAGGCGATTTTTCTGCAGTCATTTTTTCACATTTATGTTACGCCCTAGTGTCAAATCCAGAAACAAGGCTTTAATAAAAGTGAGATCACAAGTGGTCCATTACCCCTTTGCACAATAGGGGAGGGCGCAGTTAAATAGGGTATACATAGGAGAGGGCACAGTTCACTTTGGGTAACCGGCAAATACAAAGAATATGCAGTCAGGTGCTGATTGCCTTACTCCAAAAAAAAAGTAAATTCTCCCAACTGTCTGTGATGTCTCCCAAGGGCAAAGTCATTACTGAAGGTGCGTTGTTCTTCATCAACCCCTGGCGACATCAACTAAAGAGAAACAAAGAGAACGTAGTATAGCGTTATTGAAAGGTTATGAAATTGTTAAATGCTACCACATATAGTGGAATCCTAATTTGCTCTCTTCTCTGGCCAACATTTGTCCTTATATAGTACTCGCATTCACACTTGATTAAAGGAAATATGTCAAGATTTTGTCAAGCTCAGTTTGACTTACATTCATAAAATATATGTACATACATCACGAATTCCCGAAAAAATAATACAATTTGATGTAAAATTAACAAAATAGAGGCGGAAAACGGGCGGATTTTTCGCCATGCTTCATTAATCAAAAGCGCCCAATTTTGCTCTCCTCGTGACGTCAAAGTGATGACCAATGCTGGTGAAAATTAGATTTTTGTGTATGCAATGAAAAGTTACACTATGCCAACACTAATTTTGGGAGTTATGAATCTACCGAATGGGTTATAAGCATGAGCTATAGTAGATTCAACTCATAAAATATTGTTTTTTGAAAATTGAAAATTCTTGGGCAGCGTCGATTACTTGGGAGAGGAGACAGAAAAAGAAAATATTTTGGCCGATTTTTTGGACCTGTTTCATGAACAAACTAAGATAATCTGGCTTTTCATGTTGACATTTTTAGAAAGAGAGTGCAAAGACTTTTGCGTTCGATCAAAAGTCAGTGACATTACATTGAATACCACTGAAGCAAATACGATTAGTCAGAATCTTTTGAGAGATAATGTAGCTCTAAATGCGCTTACGTTGATTTGAATGCTTTCATTATAAAGAATAGGATTGATTTTTCTCTGCTATCGGACTACATGTTTCAATATGTTTAACGTGAAATTTTAATTTCCACCCCTGCACATGCCCCTCATTCAATGCCTGTACCTTCGAAGAAGTACTAGAGGTGACACGATGGGTTGAATCTACTATAGTGGTGTTGACGAAATATTTTAGGATTTTGCGACAGCTGGAGAAGGGATGCAAATTTGTTTCTATTAATATCTCACCAAGTTCTCAATTACAGGAAAGAAAACATCGTGTTGACTCGAATTATTATTTTTTGTCATTGCTGACACTGTAATATTGATGGATTAATGAAAGTAATAATAAAATTTGAAAATAAGTTACAGAATGACATATTTGGTTTTCATTTCGCGTTGTGTTTTAATTTATTGATATAAAACCACATCGATCGCAGTTCCACCCACTCGAATAGGAAAGTGCAACACATGCGAATGATGGTCATTCACTTTGACGTCACCATTGCCTGCGATTTGGATTTTGTCCGTGGAATCGTTTTCGAGTGAAAGCTAATTGTGAGCGGAAACATTCAAATACTGAATAACTCAACAAATGTGGACAATTTCAACGTATTTTGATTTATATGTAATCTCCGTTACATCCATACCAAATTTTTCCTTTCCAAATATTCAGAATCATGACATATGTCCTTTAAGGGCTCGAAAAAGTTCTTCACTCCTCAGTTTAGATGTCCCACTGAGGTGTTCCGTGAAAAAAAAACAATTTTAAACAGGTATCGCGTCGTCGGCGTGGAAGCAAACATGGATCTAAAATATATTATTAAATTCCTCGACCGCGTCATTCTCATTTTTTTTTTTTTTTCCCTGAAACACCAAGGTTACCCGAGTATAACCCCTCTCCTGTGCCTCCACAAATGCTTACGAATCACGACTAATATGTCAGGCTAGAGTGCATAATCGAAAACAATGTTAATAGAAATAACTGTTTTCGATCGAAACATTCACTACTTGCTGCACCTTCGACAACATTGATGAATATTTTTGTGTATTTTATCCGGCTAAAACATTGTTTTTTTTCGCCGCCGAAAAACAATGCCTGTCACTGATTTGGGGTCCCGTGTTTGGAACACAACTTGAAGAGCATCATAATCACAATCACAAGCTTTTCGCACTAACCAACTTTTACGCGGGGCCCCTCACCATGCTTTATGAAGGAAGTCTAGGTTTACCGGCCGGGTACCAGCTACTTCCATGCGATACCACCTAAAGAATCCCAAACCACCAACAAATCGAAGCAACTACGTGCTATTAACGACGTCACACCTCATGGTGCAAATTTGTCGTGTGATCGATTCCAACCAATTACTGCACGGTGTTTGTGCATGTACAATCAGGGGAAGAAAAATGCGCTGTGACACGAGGTTTCGATAGCTCGTGATGAATTGCCAATGAGAAACAGGAATATCGAAACTATCAAAACTGTCTCTGAACGAGGTCATTCCATGAGGAAATGTTTTGAAGAATTGTGTTTGATTTGTGCCTATTAAGACTGTCAAGAATACTAAAGACGATGTCGGAACTAAAAAAACCAAGGACATTTCCGCTAAATGGGACTTTCGATGTATTGCAACACAAATTGGACTAAGTGTCTACGAAATTATTATGAGCAACATGAGAATGAATAATAATTTGAGAATTTGGCTCACAGGCCCGAGCTTTGTGTGCTTTGTATATCGCTATACCAGTGGACCCAGCTAAGGTTAATTATATTACGCATGGTGCGCTTTTCAATATGATCTATCGAGGGTTGACAAACAGAAAGCCTTAACTAAAAATACTTACTGCTTTTGCGAAATGTGATGTTTAATATTTTCTACTTAGCAAAGCTATTCATTACTCAAAATGTTAACATCTCATAAAGCTCATAATGTTCTGTAAGCAATCATTTAATAAACTTTAGTAAACAAGAACAATTTTAATGATAATCAGCAGAATTAACGAAATCCTTTTATATTTCTTTAAGTGCTGAGTTACGTCGTTCTGACGGTAACTGAAAAGGTAATCTTGGTAAAGAGTTAACATCTCAATCATGCCTCTGATTTGACACTTTATTTCAATCAGATGTTTAAGCAGTCATCCCTTTGGCATTTTTGAAGAAATCATCATATACTTGGGATAGGGAGCTAAACTGTTGCAATTCTTCAATTTTTGCAAGCCATGAAGCCTCAACTCATTGTTGTCCAAATTCATTATCCATCATAGGTCGGAACAAACTCAGATTAAGGCTTCTGTTATAAACAAAGTGTGCACCATTGAGATGTTGTGAAGTGTTATTTTGCTTATAGGCAATAGGAAGAGACTTGAGGTAAGCTTCAAGTTTTCAGCTGAGTGCTGTAGGTGTTACCCGTTTTTTGGTACCAAAACCTCAACATCAACCAAAAAGTGAGTTACGTCCTTCCGTTTGTCAACCCTCGTAATGATGTTGTAAAAGTTCGTTTGTGTAGTCGGTCAGTTAACACCTACATAACCTGAAGGTCAGGTACCATTTTAGTTAATCACGGAGTATATATGGGCAGCAAATCTTTAGTTTTAGTACAACGCTTTGTACTTGTAAAAAGACAACTATCTCTATAAGCAACCCAAATCTTACCTAATAATAGTCTATTGTTCCTTGTGTGCAGCACCTATTGATCATTTTCAGCCGGCGCCTTCTCAATTGTACCGCAAGTGTCTTTAATCATGGCATATGCCTTTCCTCTCGAGGCTTGGTCCATACAACGCATCCGTGGGCGGAGTCGAGTCATGGAGAGCTGAAAGAACGCCACCTGGTACGTCATAGAAAGAACTTCCGGAATCTAACATAAATACTTTCACCGTTTGGTCCTTGCCTGGGGAAGAATGGAAATATCTCATTATTATACTTCCACTTTTTAAGCTCTACATCGCCTTTTAAGAACATGAATCATCACGAAAGTGGGATCAAGGCGCATACATATACAGTGGTGTGGCTTTGGGCGCTGAAGACCTCCGCATTAAAAAAAATCACATTGGCTAAAATCAGCCTGTTTTGCCTATATTCGGAAAGTTTTAGACAAGACCCCCAACCCAAAGCCATAAAATTATCCTATGGATATCCTGATATAGATACACTTTAGATACACTTTAAAGGAACATCAAGAAATTTCGGATTGTCAGAATCAAAAGGAATTTTCAACATAGGTACTGTGGTCCTTTGTAGAACTAGGGCAATATGGGAGATTTACTAGATACTTTGAGGAAAGTTAGCCTCAAATTGAAAGTTTTATTAAAGAGCTTGATTCAAAGAAGCCCCTCTGAAACTATTCAGATCCAAGGCAATACTGCATTTTTTTATCAATTGTTGCAAGGAAAAACATTTTGAATCTTTCTAAATGCAAATTGAGAAGGCGTTTTTAATAGTGTTCTGTAAGTTAGATTAATGCATTCTAAGTTGGGCTAATTCCCTTACGCACTACTGGTGTTGAACTTTTTACTACTTTTTTAGTCAGTGAACCTACATGGGGGAGATACAATCTCCATGAATTGCTAGATGAATGAAACTTTTGGTCATGTTTTAAATTATTTACATTCCTTAGAATGTGCATGATAGTGTGCATGAAAAGAAAAAGACAATTTTATAATAGACCGGTGTGGCGGGAGATATGGTCCTCCGGACTCACAGGCCGCCAACAACGGTGAAGAATAAGGCACTCGATTCAGTTGACTCTTCACGCAACATTAGTTTCACGCTTTATTCCGTCGTTGTCTATGGAGCCCGGACTATGCTTCCTACGGGAACATACCTCCTTTTACACCGGCCATGTGACCAAAAGCGCGCTAGCTCAAAAAAAAAAATGCAGGACTTTTGTTGTTCATTTTATTCAGCAAAACCATCTCAAATTTACCCGACAATTAGGTAAACTGACATACCCTGAGATATCGAGGTAAAAGGTGTTTTTAAGGATTTCCCCCCATTTTACCTCAAAATGTCATAGATGTCAGGTTAAAATTTAGAAAACCTTCATATTTACTGTAGATTCGAGACCTAGGAACTATTACAATTGGCTTGCATGGTAATGTACTCAAATTTTCTGGTTACACTTTTACCTTCTGTGTACTAAAAATAACGTAGCAAAAGTAAATACTGTAAATATATTTATTTATAACAATATGTATTTTAAGCAAAAATAAATCTTTCCCTCGAGATGACCAAAAAATTAAGAAAATCATTTCCTTCTCATCGGGAAATCGAACCCAGAACTTCCCGTCACTGTGCGTGAAAAAAACTATGTTCATTTGAGCATTGAAATTTAAATGCCCTTTGCGCAAAGCGGGCCTAACTACTTCTGTGCAAAATTAGATTTCCCATCATGATTGTCTGAAAAACAAAAACTTAATCCGTTATTTTGTTGGGCGTCGCCTTGACACTTCTAAAATGTCTAAGCCTTAGTTTTAAAGCGAATTTAAAATTAGTTGAACGCGAATTTGCCAGAAAGTTTTTGAAAAAGATGGTCCACATTGCATAGGTTTTTGATTCGTAGGAAATTAATAATGAATAGTTCAATTTCCCGCCCAATGACGACATGAATAAGTAAAACACGAAAGGAAATCGCGGATAGTAAATTGTGAGCAATAACTATAGGGGCATACACTTAAAGCGCGCGGCACTGGCACATTTTCACAAACTATAAATTCTTTTCTTCACTTTTGCTTTGCTCTAAATGAATCGTCATGGAGTTACGGCCATTGGAAGGAACAAGATATATTTTTACACATCAACAAGACCATACCCCAAAACAGATAGGGACAAGACATAGGCTAGATATCCAGTTTGTGGTAGGCTAACCTTTAAGTTTTCCATAACTTTAATCAACAAATGTGTATATTACATGAACTTTTTGGAACTCTAACTCACTGATACTTAAAACACAAAGCTTGAGACACACCGGTGCCATACAGTGGCAATAGCGTGGGAAACAGGCCTACGGCGAACGCCGAAATTACAAATCGTTTTCCGTTTATACACCCATAAGAGCCACTATCACTTCATTTTTTTTTTCACATTCAAAACGCCCGTTTTGTCTCTAATTGTCTAGTGTTAGGTCTGGAAAGCCATTTTACGGACTGTTTCTTCTGTGTTTCTAGGATCTAAAAAGTCGGTCCAGACTTTTTATTAGTAACAACGTGTTGTGCTAAGCCACTTCCACTGGTGTTACTGCAACAATTCCAAACCAAAACATGCGCACAAAATGGACTTCGAGGCTGAAAATAGGTCACGATTTTGTTTCCCTTTGAACAATCGCTGATAGTGGGGGGCTTTAAATCACCTCGATAAAAAGTCTGGTCACTAGACAGTTTCTTTTTTTCCAAACACGCCTACTAAAGCGCTACTTATGTAGTTCCTTTCTAAAAAAAAACCACTTTTGAAATCACTAACCCTATAATTCTTCTATGTCTGTTTTCTTTCTCATCAAACATATTAGTATATCTACCCATCGTAATGTACTTATCCATCTGAAAATATAAATAAAGAAAGTTTAAGAACAAAGTAACGCGCAACAATTTTTTTTTATTTCGATATACCTGAAAAAAAAAGCGAGGTATCTTTTCAATTTGGAAAAGTAAACTGCAACAGTCGTTAATTTCCGACGCCATGTAGACACGCGTTGCGGATTAAATATTACGGGTTAGATGGCATATGCCATGTGCGTCAGTTGTACGCCAAACGGAGATTTTTTCTGCGATGCAACTCCATAAATAATCCACATTCCAAGTACAAGTAAAACCGGAGGTCGCAAAGAATTGCACAAAGACTACAAGGTTGAGGGAAATAGGGCACAAATAGTGTTAACAGAATTAGCCAAGGGAAATAGCATGAGTGTTTCATGAAATTAATGGTTTTTAAAAGTTGATACTGACCCATACTACAATCATTTGGATGTTTACAATCCATTTTCTGATTTTTCTATAATAAATTTACAGTTCACTGGGCAGTTAACCCTCCCCCCCCCAAAAAAAAAAATATCTACACACCTTGCGCCTCTTATCAAAATCAATAATTCAGGTGTAACCCCAAAGGTATGCCCGGTCACAAGAATGCAACTGCAGTCATGCTTCATACTACCTCATACAACGGTACAGAATAAGGTCTACCGATTCAGGTGACTTATTCAACCTTATTTTCACGCTTAATTCCCTTGTCGTCTATGGCGCCCGGCTAGGGTTCCCGCGGACACAATAATACTGCTACTTTAAAGGGATTGTATGCCATAAATCGATCGGCACATCTAATAATGAAATCCCTAAATATACGTACCAGATGGTTTTTCATGGTCATTGGAGTCTTCCTTGCGAAACAAATCCAGATTATTCCGATAAATGTCACGACGGAGCTGGCTCATGGAAGCTGCCTCTTTATTCCCTGTTGCATAGTTCAACGACCGCACTCAATCCCGACACAGAAGCCAGCGAATATATCAACCATGGCTTCTGTTTCTGTATTGCAGCAGCCCATGATTGCATATCGTCGGGACAGTTGGCGAATAAGTCTGCTTTACCATCATCTTAGTGTTAAAGTCCATTCCATAGTGCAGTAGCACTGAGTGAAGTGAACATGATCCAGTGTTAATTGCAATTTGAACTGTGCGTTGCTGCTATGTTGAGTCCGAGATGAGTTTTCAACACATCCAATTCCCACTGCAGTGAATATAAATGGACTTAACAATCGAACTTAACATCAGAAACAAAACAACACGTTGTACTGCCGTCCTTAGAGGTCTACCGGCCGATTTGTTTGGTTGTAAAAACTGACCTTTCCGACGGTCTTGCCAGCGCGTCATATATGGTCAAAATCCCTCGTGTAACATTTGGAAAACAGGAACAAGTAGGGTCCATAGAGCCCCTGGGTGGCAAAACTGGGCGCAAACATCAGACTGGTGTTGCAAATTGTCCAGTCGTACCATTAGCTGTCTATCAGTATGACGTTGCACAGTCAAAGCCTACTGGAATCTGTGTACGTGAATCAGGGACACAGATGGCTCAAACAACAACAGTCAACATTTGTACCTACAACACCAGAACACTGAGAACAGAGGAGCGTTGGAGTCACTGCAAGATTGCAAAATTTTTTAAATGGACATATTGGGATTAAAGTACCTAAACAGAGAGGAGAGGGGCATACCGAGAACTAAGGGAGGTGTTGGCTATCTAATCATGGGAATACAGAGAAACCAAAGAACAAAGGAATAGGATTCCTCATCCACCCAAGATAAAGACTTATTAAAGGATGTGAAATGTTTATTCCACGGTACTTTCTTTAACAGTACCACGTTCAGGGGAGGACCATCATCTGAACATAATTCAAGTGTAAGCAACCTACAGGTATATGAAGATGATGTAGTTGAAAGAGATATTAGAGGTTAATAAGCAATAGAAGAAATACATCTGAGTTCACCATAGTAATGGGAACTTTAAGGTCCAAATATTATGATTAGACAACCATAGGAGAATCCTCATGGGTGACGGTTCGGGATTGGTGAAAATTAACCCAAAGGACCACATGCTACTTGAATTCGCAGCAAAGCAAACCGATCATGGCCAACACAGTCACTTATAGTTAAGAAAAATTCAACCAGATACTGGGCCGGGGAGAGTCCAAATAGAAAAACTAAGAATCATAATTCGATTTTGTGCTAGTAGTCAACGTGGATTGTGGAGGATTGTTCCTAGTCATCACGACAGATCGATATGCATGACCATTGGATGGCAGAGCACGATACAGATAGCCAGGAATTGGCACCTACTGAAATTCCTCAAAACCAAAGAGACCAACCTCAACATTCTTAAACTGCAAGAGAGGACACTTGACTTCCAACTGAGTTCAAACACAACGATTGATTGTCGGGAGCTGGAGAAGTGGATATAGATACAAATATGAGCTACTATCCAAACAATATGAATAGCTAGATGACATATGCACCAAAGGGAGAAGAGATAAAGAAAACACTGAGGGAGGACAAGCAAATTGAAGATCTTATAAGAAGAAGAGGGAACTCAGAGGAAATAGAGAACAAATCACTCACTCAGAAGTAGAATACTCTTAACATTACGAAGAGAGACGTCTATACAAATTGCACTGCGTCCATCTCTTGGCACAAATGATATTTCAAGACAAATTCCTAAAAAAGGGGAGTGATGACGTGAGTCTAGCCTTAAGCAAGAATACACCTATACGGGAAAAATTGTTATTGGCTGATGTGTTCACCAGACATCAATACTCATATAACAATAATATCCAAATCCCCATTAATCCCCTTTGGGGAAAAAAATTATCAAATGGGCCACCGAAAAAAGCTGACATTGCATATAACCAGCTATATCGGGCCCTGCTCAATAATGTAATTGATGATTTTAGTCTAAATCTAAATTATCCATGTTTCCCTTGATCGGCAGATTAAAACGCCTCCATTACATATAATTTGCTTAACTCAACTTCATGACCAGAAAGAGGGATAAGCGACTAACACATATGGTGATAAATAAAGATAATAAAGCGAATAATAAAAAACTCAATAAAATAATGTATAAATGACTAATATAATACAGTAATATTAATAGATATAAATAAATCAGGGACTGTAACAAAAAACGAACCTGAATTATGTCCTAAAAAGTCCCCTGGAGGTAGGTCACATCCCAAATGTGATTTCTCTTCATCTCATTTCTGGGATTCCTCTCTTTTTATATTTCTTTCACACTCAGGTTTCCATTTCCCCTTTACTTGGTTGTAAAAAAGAATATATGCCCTTTCTTGATTCCCATTTCTGACAAGACTACTTTGTGTAGGCCTATAATTAACCATGTTTAGGTGAAAAGTATACGAAAACTGCATTATACTAAACTTTTTAACCATTCTTTCTTTCGAATAGTATTATATTGAGCGGAGTACTGGTTCTCATTGGCAGTTCTTCTGGGAAATTGCATTCTGATTACGTTCAAATAACATAACCCCCAATCACTCATTGCGAATAGACGAAAATGAACAAATTACTACTATTTGTGTAATTAGACCAATACTTTTGCGGGATTATTGCCTCTAAACAACCCTCCTACATATGCGACAGTTTGACCAAGCTTCCTTGAAGGATACTGCAAAGGATGTCATGTCATGAGAAGGAGAATTATATTACTGGCCGCAAATTGGCAGTCGTTTGGCTGGTGCAATTTTGAATATTTGGGCTTAAGGAACACTCAGAGGGAGATTGTAAAAAAACTGAAGTCTTTGAACCTCAAACATTAGTCAAAACATGAGATATAGCTAATTATCTAAAATGACGGTCATTTTGGCTTTTGCGTGAAGCAGACTCAGGATGTTTAGATTTTGGTACATGATTGGCTTCTTTGACCCCCAAAAATATCTTCAAACACTAAAATCAGCAACAGCTACTTTAAAAGCGGAGATGTAATATTGGCGGCCATCTGGTAAAAAATTTTCCCCAGGGGGACCTTAATGGTGGAGTTTGGCTATGTTTGTTGGATTAGATCTTCTGGCTATCTGGATGGCAAAAAATCAGCTCATAGGGACGACTTCATACTCCACTGGCGGCGTGTTTCCGGTCCTGCCCGTTCCTCGCGGTTCAATAAATTAAGTGAATTTGCTGACTTCACTTAGACTATCGAATTAATGATTCAGAAGTTGCGTATTAGTGAACCGCGTGGACCCGGGCAGAACCGGAAAATTGCCCCCGTTTGAGTTTGATCTTGGTCAAACCATTTTTTCCGGTCACAAAACAACCTGAAACCACACTACAGGGATACAATATCCCCAAAAATCTTCACAACAGCTATGAGAGTATTTTTCAAAAGCTGACTCGAGA
Organism: Ophioderma brevispina; assembly: GCA_023653785.1. Classification (NCBI taxonomy): domain Eukaryota; kingdom Metazoa; phylum Echinodermata; class Ophiuroidea; order Amphilepidida; family Ophiodermatidae; genus Ophioderma; species Ophioderma brevispina. The sequence continues at coordinate 74,660 of JAMKCH010018920.1, forward strand.
AACATCGGATTAAGTATATATGGAGTGGCTCCGAATTAAGATTGCCGAGGAGCCGTTTTCTCCTGGCACATCACCAAACCGGACCAAACATACAGGTCAGGGACATGGAGAGTGTCCTAAATGGCTTGAATACAGAAGCCAAAGATTGTCTAAAAATCCCAAAGAAAACAAATATGAAAACCCCAACTGGAAACCAATGCAGTCATGAAATGGATCATGAAAATTGAAAGGGTGGAGACTACAAGTATCTATGGCCAAACCTTTAAAATGAAGACCCACAAACAGAGGAAGTCCTATAAGCATAGAAAAAGTCTGGCTGGTCGTGCTTTGGCAGTTATCAAAAGAGTCTATGTGCAAAAAACGTACCACTGTCCCGTAGAAAGATGGGTACCAACCAATGTGTATAACCCCACAATGACATACGGACGGCTGGCGAAAGCCTGGTCAACCACAAACCCCTAGACAAAAACTAGTAACACACAGCGGGCCATGGAGAGATGATGCTAATACACCCTGAGGGCAGAACTATAAAACTCAGTGTAGAACCAATCCAAAGTCAAATTCATAGAGAAAAGTAAAGAGGCAAAATTGGAGGGTGCTGGGGCATGTCGCCCGGAGCATCAACCATGGTGGACTTAAAACACCGATGGCAAACAGGACAGGCGTAGAGCGGGGAGACAGAAACGTAGATGGGAGATGATATCACATCCTTATATTGGCACAACTGGACAAGATGCACAGTGACAGACGAAGACGGCTATTACTTGAGGAGGCTATACAGCCACATTTGGTTGAAATAGCCAGCAAGGTCCCAATGCAAGGCGAAAAAGGTTATTATGAGGTATTTATCCAATCAAAACAGTTACACGTAAGAAAAAGCTTGAAGTTTTGTAGACCAAATAAACATAGGCCATATGTTTGATTGGTTCCTCATACGTATAGCATGGTTTCTCACCTATCAACGAACATGTAAGAAAGGTGGTACTGTAACGTCATGGGGGGTTGATTTCTCCAGCAATTATTTATAAAGTAAACATCTAATTAGCGGTGATTGCAGTATGGTTTGATAAGCACACTAATTCCAACAGGTATGTTAGATGTGAATAAAAGGATGAAATGTAAATAGACTTACAGCTCTAATAACATCGTTTTCTAACTTTGTTCTTTCGGGTGACGATGGGAAGTCATATGCTATATTCCAATCTTGTACCATATTAATCTGCGTCAGCACGAACAAACTTTTACCGGACACTCAACAATATTTATGAAGGAGTCTAGGTTTACCGCCGGGTACCGCTTCTCCATTGCGATACACACGCTAAAGAATCCCCAAACCACCAACAAAACGAGGCACGACGTGCTAATTACGACGTCACACCATGCATGTTGCTTGTCGTGTGATCTATTCCAAACAATTACTGCACGGGGTTGTGCATGTACAATCAGGGGAAGAACAATGCGCTGTGACACGAGGTTCCGATAGCTCGTGTGAAGTGAATGAGAAATAGGGAATATCGAAACTAGCAAAACGGTATAATGGAACGATGTCATGGATGGGAAATATTTTGAAGAAGTGTGGTTTGCTTTGGGCATATTAAGACTGTCAAGAGTATTAAAGACGATGTCAGAACTAAACCACTGACATTTTCGCTAATATGGACTTCGATGTATTGCAACACAAATTGTACTAGGTGTCTACGAAATTATTATGAGCAAAATGAGAATGAAATATAATTTGAGAATTTGGCACACGGCATAGCTTTGTGTGCTTTGGTATAGCGCTATACAAGTGACCCAACTAAGGTTAATTATATTAAGCAGTGGCGCGCTTTTCAATATGATCTAACGATGTTGTAAAGAAGTTCGTTTGTGGTCAGTACTGTAATCATGTCTGGAAGGAATCAATAAAACCTTGTTAGTTCATTTACGTTATCCCTCGAATCAGAGAACAGACATTGGTGGTCAGCCCTTCCTTAGGCCGTCTCAAAGATTTCGAAAAAAATGTGTGTGTTAATTAAAAATAGTCAACTGAAACTAAAGATAGTCACATAGTCACCTAAAAAGCTCAATTCCGACGTTTGAGATGAATTTGATTTTTAATTTTGACGTAGTAAACATTTATGTACAGTAAAAAAGTACCATAAGATACCGTGTAAAACAAAAAAATCCTGATCCAGAATTTTGCCAATTTGTGATTTTCTCTATAAAGGACATTTGTACTTGGATATTTCACACAGTGATTAGTATGTGGACGAGCATTATGTATATGCAAAAACATGATTCGTTAGAAAAATGAGGGTGCCATCCTCGGGAAAACCCTGAGTCGGCCTTTACTGTGGCAACACCCACCCCACCCCACCAAGTTACTCAAAATAGGGCGTATCCTTGGTGTAAGGATTGGATGGCCGAAGCAAATGATAATTGACCGGATGCCCTTCCTGACGTCAATTCACAGTTTTCGGCGCCCACCATGCAAGGCAGCATATGCTGGATGGCCGCCATTAGCTCTCCAGAGCTGAAAACGCCCTTGTAAGTAGATCTTCTTTTTCATTCTACCAGGGTAACTAGCTACCCTCCATGGGGTGATAGTTTAGCTACTGACAACTCGGCCCTGGGACAGGTAGTACTGGTTACCAGGATACCAGTAAGATGCCCTCAAAGGAAACCTGACCTGACCAAAAGGAAACTTGATCTGACCTGATTACTCTATACATATCACTACATATCTATATTGATTATTTCAAGCAGATATCGTATGAATGAATAACCCAAAAAAGAGTAAAGCCGATTTTAGCAATATGAGTCAGCCATGAGTACGGCGCATACATACGCGACATCGCTCAGTGCATATTCAAATAATAAAACACCCTTGCAGTGGATTTGACTCCGCAACTTCAATTATTTGATAACCTATTACATATTTGCAATATCTTTCAAGATCTCGTGATTTTGACAGGGGGTGACAGTCTACCAGTCTACCACGATTCACTGAAACGTACGCAACGAATTGACTCAAAACTTAAGCCGTTTGATAGTTTTTTTGATTTTTTACCCCTTGTGACGCGTGACGACGCGTGGTGGTTCAACTCATTTTTCAGATTAGAAAAAAGTGAAAGGTGTTTCCCACTTACCGATAGGAGGTGCTTGTATTGTTGGTCCTGTTGGTAGCGCAGGCGGTCCTGACAAAATAAATGTTGAGAAAAATAAAAAAAACGAACACAGTGAATGTTTTCTAATGGTTGTAATATGTAAAAAACAGAGGAAAGGAAAGAGCGATGTAAAGCGAGTAGAGTTAAAACAGAGTTCTAGAAATTGTTATTATCAGATGTGAGTCTGTATAATAAAATTGGTCTACTTTTGAGGGTCCAAAAATGTGTGAGCAGGAGATAGTAAGTGTGCACGCATTGAGGGTAGGTATTGCATTTTGCAGAGTGGGATTTGAACTTCTGTCAACGGTTTTGGTTAGAGGGAGCAGTATTTGGGGCTTTAAATTGAATAAGGTTGTGTTGTGTTTTGGTGGAGGAAAAAGATGGATTTTTGGATGAATTCCGAGGCACGTTATTTCAAGAAATGAAGTACATCTACAGACCTGTGTGAAATACCGAAGTTCAAATGTCCTTTATATAGAAAATCATAAATTGGCAAAATTCTGGATCAGGAATTTACTGTACTGTACTGTACTGTACTACGTCAAAATTAAAAATCAAATTCATCTCAAACGTCGGATTTGAGCTTTTTAGGTGACTATGTGACTATCTTTAGTTCCATTTGACTATTTTTAATTAACACACACATTTTTCGAAATCTTTGAGACGACCTTAGAAAGGGCTGACCGCCAATGTCTGTTCTTTGATTCGAGGGATAACGTAAATGAACTAAACAAGGTTTTATTGATTCCTTCCAGACATGATTACAGTACTGACGCAGATTAATATGGTACAAGATTGGAATATAGCATATGACTTCCCATCGTCACCAGAAAGAACAAAGTTAGAAAACGATGTTATTAGAGCTGTAAGTCTATTTACATTTCATCCGTTTATTCACATCTAACAAACCTGTTGGAATTAGTGTGCTTTTTAGATTGTTTACATTTATAAAAATTGATGGAGAAATCAACCCACCTGAAGTCTACAGTACCACCTTTCTTACAGTATCTTTGATAGGTGTATCGTTTGATATACCATGATATACCGTCTGAGTAACCAATCAAAATAGGCCTATGTATGTCTGCAAACTTAAAGCTTTTCTTACCGTGTCACAAACGAACTTCTTTACAACATCGTTAGATCATATTGAAAAGCGCGCCACTGCTTAATATAATTAACCTTAGTTGGGTCACTTGTATAGCGCTATACCAAAGCACACAAAGCTCGGCCCTGTGCCAAATTCTCAAATTATATTCATTCTCATTTTGCTCATAATAATTTCGTAGATATTTAGTACAATTTGTGTTGCAATACATCGAAGTCCATATTAGCGAAAATGTCAGTGGTTTAGTTCTGACATCGTCTTTAATACTCTTGACATTCTCAATATGCACAAGGCACACCACAGTTCTTCAAAACATTTCCCATCCATGACATCGTTCCATTATACAGTTTTGCTAGTATCGATATTCCCTATTTCTCATTCACTTCACACGAGCTATCGGGACCTCGTGTCACAGCGCATTGTTCTTCCCCTGATTGTACGTGCACAACCCCGTGCAGTAATTGGTTGGAATAGATCACACGACAAGCATCATGCATGGTGTGACGTCGTAATTATCACGTCGTGGCTCGCTTTGTTGGTGGTTTGAGGATTCTTTAGCGTGTGTATCGCAATGGAGAAGCGGTGCACGGCGGTAAACCTAGACTCCTTTATAAATATTGTTGAGTGTCCGGTAAAAGTGTGTTCGTGCGTGTAACTGTTTTTGATTGGATAAATACCTCCTATAACCCTTTTTGCCTTGCCTTGCCTTGCTGGCTATTTCAACCAATGTCGATTGTAGCCCTCCTCAAGTAATAGCCGTCTTCGTCTGTCCTGTGCCACTCTTGTCCAAGTTGTGCCCATATAAGATGTGATATCATCTCTCCATCTACGTTTCTGTCTTCCACGCCTACGCTTTCCTGTCCTAGGTTGCCATTCGGTGATTCTTACAGTCCACCTATTGTCTGCTCTCCTTGCGACATGCCCCGCCCACCTCCATTTTGCCTCTTTAATTTTCCCTATGACATCTTTGACTTTGGATTTGGTTCTTATCACTGAGCTTTTAGTTCTGTCCCTCAAGGTGATATTTAGCATCCTCCTCTCCATGGCCCGCTGTGCTGTTACTAGTTTTTGTTCTAGGTGTTTTGTTCCCCCTGCGGGTTCGGGGTTAAGAATTGGCCCGATGTGTTTCCCTGCATGTTGTATGAGGCGACTAAAAGCCCCCCCCCCCCTGCGCAGCGGGTTCGGGGTGAAGAATTGATCCGCTGTGTTTCCCTGCATGTCGTAAGAGGCGACTAAATACGACATCTCGTCCAATTAAACCTGATTGCTAGCTCCAACATGATATTGGTTGAACTTTGTATATGCCGTGAAACTGTTTTAGATCATTCTGAGATTGTTTTTTAATTTATGTAATTGATTCATGTAAATAGTATGTTTTTTGTGTTTTTGTTTTTAATTGTTAGATTGTGATCATCCTGTACCAGTTTGATTTCTGTGTTTATGATAGCCTAAACATAAACCATGGTTTTTTTTATAAATCATGGAGGTTTAAGCTTGATTTCCCTAACAGAAATTTTAGTATGGGATGTGTTTTGTATTTGTTGTTTAAATTCCCTGCGGGTTCGGGGTTAAGAATTGGCCCGATGTGTTTCCCTCCATGTCGTAAAAGGCGACTAAAAAGGACAACTTGTTTGCCGTGAGTTGCGACTCGTGTCGGAGGAGGAGAGGATCCTGGCAATTGAGTTGAAGCTGTGCTGCGGTGCAGTGGAAACAACACATTGCTTCGGCATTCTCCTAGACGAGAGGTTGTTTAGTCCTGGATTCAACCAACCGGCTGGTGGCGTCTTGCCTCTAAAGACTCATTTTGCTGATGATTGTTTATTGGAGACATATTGGGTACTTATGTACCCTTGTTACGTAATTGCTTCCTGGGCCTTTAGCAGGCGGCTGCTTAACAGGTCAATTGAGGAGACGCCTTTTTTTTCCTTTTTTTTTTCCTTGAGTATATCTCCGGGGTATCCTTGGCATAAGTGAGTGATGATTTGCCACTTACATGTATTGTGTCCCCTGGTTGGGCTCCGTGGTGGGTGGGGAGCTCTGGAGATGAATCTCAATACTTTTCATTATGAATTCTCAACAACAAACCTTGAAAAAAAAATCCTGTTAAACGTAAAAGAGATTGTGATCCGGATCATGTAGTTGATGATCATTGGCTTCACTTTTTAGTGATTGAAGGCACTGATGATAAAAACCCTATCAAAAATCTTTCCACATTTTGCTGTTAGCAGGGGTATTGAAGGGATTGCTGGCAATGTGAAAAATATTAAGAAACTCAGGTCTGGGGATATTTTGGTGGAGGTCGACCGGAAGATTCAGTCGGATAACCTCAAAATGACTACCATGCTTGCCCAAGTTCCAGTTAGAGTTACTCCTCATAGAACTCTTAACTCTAAGAAGGGTGTAATTAAATGTCATGACATTAAGAATTGTTCTGATGATGAAATTTTGAGTGGGTTGGCATCTCAAAATGTCACCCATATCCATAGAATTATGATTACAAGAGATGGTAAAAAAATCAGTACGGGTACGTTTATACTTACCTTCAATGCGCTAACTTTACCCAAGTCAGTAAAAGTGGGTTACCTTCAGGTGCACTCAGGCGCGTAGCCAGCCCGGTGGTTCCGAGGGGGCAATTTCCCGGTAGGTGCAACAAATGTCCCGTTCACAAGCAAACATTTCCCGGTCGCAGGGCAAAAGAATCCGAAAAGGGGCTGATTTAACATGAATATCCGTGTTTTATTTCCGATTAACCCTCTAAATATTTTTCAGAGGGGGCACTCTGCCCCCCTTTGTCCCCACCTGGCTACGCCACTGGGTGCACTGCAAGTAGAGGATTACATCCCTAGTCCTACAAGATGTTTAAATGTCAACGTTTTGGCCACTTTAAGTTTATGAAAAGTGTGGCAAAGAGGGCCACAATGACCCAAATTGTAAGGAACCTGCTAAATGTGTGAATTGCAGTGGTAATCACTCGGCAAATTCTAGATCCTATCCTAAATGGGTAGAAGAAAAAGAAATCCAAAAAATCAAAGTGACAGGTAACATGACTTATAAAAAGGCCAGAGATACTTTTCGTTCTCAGGTTACCGGATCAAAAGATTATGCTGATGTTGTGAAAAGTGGGCAAAAATCAATTACTTCTAAGACATCATTTACCCAAACAGATCTTGTTTGGCCTAATGATTTTGCCCATCCTCAACAGTATTTAGAAATTGTAAGGAAAAAGACAAGTGATAAGAATATTGCAACTAAGATGACTTTGCCTAGTAGATCTCGTAGTCTTTCTAGAGATCCTGTAAAGAGACAATCAAGTTCATCTAAAGGTGATCAGACTGTTCAGGCATCTACTAATCTCCAAAGTAGATCTGCAGAAAAGAAAGAGTCTACAAAAATAAAAACTGGAGGAACTGATAAAGGCCAACCTAGTTCTACCAAGCCAAAGACAGTAGGTAATCCCAAACAATCAAAACCGCCTAATTCTGACTCGTCAAAGAAATCAGGTAATACTAAACATTCACAATAATTAAGAATTTCTAAGTGATCAACGGATCTTATTCAGCTTTATAACAAGTTTGATGCACTTTTGTCAGGTGATGAGGAGGGCATGGACTTTAGTGTCCCTGAAACACCAGAACAATTAAGTGATAGTAGGAAGAGGTCCTCTAATTCTGTTAAAAGGTGACACATTCTAATAAATGTGCAATTCTGCAATGGAATTGCAGAGGGCTTAGACCCAATTATGAAGAAGTTAAATGCCTTATAACTGACCATAATCCATCTATTCTTTGTCTTCAGGAAACTCATCTTAAAGACAGTGATTCTAATAATGTTTGTTTTAAGGGGTATGATTCTTATAATAAAACAGCTGTTTCCCCAGTGGATAATAGAGCTATTGGAGGGTCATCTATACTGATTAAGGGTGGAGTCCCTCATTCTGTCATACAACTTAATACCAATTTGGAAGCAGTTGCTGTTAAAGTTAGTCTTCACCGCACAGTAACCGTTTGTTCTGTTTACATTCATCCTAAATATAAACTAGGTTTAGATGAAATTGATGAATTGATTGGTCAACTTCCTTCTCCCTTCCTTTTGGTAGGTGACTTCAATGCCCATAGTGAACTTTGGGGTTGCAAGGATACCAATCGGTTGGGTGTCATTGTAGAATCTTATTTGGAGAAATCAGATTCTTGTATTTTGAATGATGGATCTAGTACTTTCATCCATTCTGCGACTGGTACTCCATCAGCTATTGATTTATCAATTTGTTCCCCTACTATTTTTATGGACCTCTTGTGGCTGAGACGAATATACCTAGAGAGATCGGAAGCAAAGCTGTAGTCCATTGTTAACAGCTCGAGCGTATCGAACCATGTCTGTTTCGGCTTGCAATGACCTGGCCGCACGGTGGCGCTGTGAGCACCTTAAGTTTTCTATGAGCGAAGTATCCTGCAAATCAGGCAATTTTACCCAATTTTGTGCTTCAATTCATGACCTAACGTGAATATAATTGTCCTTAGGACCGGCTCACATTAACACGTTACGTGTTTGGCCATGTCATCAATAACTTCTTTTGCATAAGACATAAGTCAAAATTAAAATAAAATGTCTAATTAGATCCTATTCTGTTAAAAAATATGAGTTTGAGAAATAAACTGGTCCACATTTGTTTCAATTCTTGTGATATTGAAAGAGAAAATACATTTTAATTAACTCGGTATATTTTGAAGATATCCAAGAAGGTCATTAGTACATTGAAATTTGAGCAAACTCTACCTATAGTCGACAAATAAGTGTACAAAATTGGGGTCATTTTAAATTATTCCATGGCTTGAATGCAAAAGTCATTGAGTACTAAACTGTGTTCAAGGCTTTTTAACAAATAACACGCACGTGTGAGCATCATTGATTTAAATCAAATCTTGGGTTATACATTAAAATGTATTGAATAGCGATTACTGCTTCTCCGTCAGTCGAGGGAATCGTTGAATTACCATAACAATATCGTACCAGAGACTGCACGCTGCAAACAATCCATTGATTACTTGCTTCGAATCTCTGTTAGGTATATTCGTCTCAGTCTTGTGGGGAGTTCATGATGATCAGTGTGGTAGTGATCATTTTCCAATCTTAATAGATATTAATAAGCCAATGCCTGAAGAGCGAGTTCCTAAATGGCAACTTCATAAGGCCAACTGACCAGAGTTTAATGATAGCTGTTTAGCTTTAATTAATAGGCAAGCTTTTGTTTTGTTAACATTGAGGATCCTCTTTCTTCATTCACTGACATTTTTGAGGGATATAGCCAATAAATCAATTCCCAAGTCGTCTTCAAAAGCTTATAGTAAACACAAAAGCCATGGTTTAATGCTGAATGTAAAGTCGCTATTGATTGTCGCAAAAGTGCGTTACATGTTTTTAAAAATCGACCAACAAAGAACAACTTAAGAAAATATCAAAGAACCCGTGCTAAGGCTCGTTGCATTATTAAAAAAAGTAAACGGGAGTCTTGGAGGCAATATGTATCCAAGTTAAATTCTAGAACTCCTGTTAAAAAAAGCTTGGGATATGGTTAGGAAAATAAGTGGGAAACAATTGAATAATACCACTTTTCATCTAGATAAATCTCATGGTAGTAAATGTACAGAAGCTCAGGATATTGCCAATTTATTGGCAGATGAATTTGAACACAATTCTTCAAGCAATCATTATACTCAGACATTTCAAAGATTTAAATATACTGCTGAAAAACAGAAATTAGATTTTTCATCCAATTATGCAAAGGAGTATAATAGTTCATTTAGCATGTTAGAGCTTAATGACTCTCTTAGTAAATGTCATGATACTGCTACTGGACCAGATGAAATCCATTATCAATTTCTTAAGCATCTTCCACAAGAATCCCTTCTTGTATTGCTTGATATTTTCAATAATATATGGGAGTCTGGGATGTCCCCAAATGTATGGCGTGAAGCTACAATTATTCCTGTTCCGAAGCCAGGGAAAGATGCGACCAAGGCAACAAATTATCGTCCAATCTCTCTTACTAGCTGTTTGTGTAAGACCATGGAAAGGATGATTAATGCTCGTTTTGTTTTGTTCTTGGAAAGTGATGAGGCCATATAACATCCTCCCCCTTAAAAAGAAAATTCTGGTTTTATACCTTTAACCATTTTGTGGTTATTTTTACATACAGTTTACACGGTGCAAATGTTACACTTTTTATAATGTTCTTGTATTGCTGCCTTCAGTCTATATTACAAGTTGTAATACTGAATTTTTGAACAAAATTTAGGCAGCTCTGGACAAGGCATCTGCCAAGACATTTTCTTTTCCTTTGATATGTCTTATGTCCAGATTGTATTCTTGTAGAGTTAAACTCCACCTAACAAGTCTCCGATTTCTGTTTTTCATCTTGTGGATGAAAGTCAACGGATTGTGATCCGTGTACACTAGAACTGGCTGCACTGTTGTACTCAAGTACACTTCAAAATTTTGCAATGACAGTAGCAAAGCAAGACATTCTTTCTCAATTGTTGAGTAGTTTTTCTGATGTTTGTCAAACTTCTTTGAGTAATAACATACAGGATGATCTACATCATTTTCATCTGCTTGCATGAGAACTCCACCACAGCCTACATCACTGGCATCAACTGCCAACTTGAATTGTTTCTGAAAGTCTGGCGCAATCAAAACTGGCGCATTCATCAAGATTCATCAAGACTTGATTTTCTCAAACGCTTTTGGCATTGCTCTGACGAGAAAAATTTTGCGTTTTTCTTCAGAAGGTTGGTCAGCGGACACGCAATTTCTGAAAATTTGGACAGTATTTTCTGTAATACCCGACCATACCTAAGAATCTCATGAGATCTCTTTTGCTTTGTGGTGTAGGGAATTTCTCAATTGCTTCAACTTTTGCAGTGATCGGCCTAATTTGCCCTTGTCCTACAACATGCCCTAAGTATGTGACATTTGCATGGCAAAATTCAATTGATGGAGCTGTCTCATGTTCTTCCCATGTCTCACTGTACACGAGGAGATCATCGACATAGGCTTCACAATTTTCTATGTCTGCAACTACTCTGTTCACTAATCTCTGAAATGTTGCGGCAGAATTTTGGAGACCAAATGCCATTCTTTTGTATTGGTATAGGACATCGGGCGTACAAAAGGCTGAAATTTCTTTGGCACGGTCAGTGAGCGGAACTTGCCAATACCCCTTCAACAAATCAAATTGCTAACAAATTTGGCATTTCCAACTCTATCTATGCAATCATCAATCCGTGGGATCGGATATGAGTCGGTTTTGGAACAGAGGTTGACTTTTCGAAAATCTGTGACAAAACGGAATGTACCATCAGGTTTGGGAACCAGAATACATGGGGAACTCCATTCACTATTGCTTTGCTCTACTATTCCATTGTCTAACATGTATTTCACCTCATTCCTGATATGTTGCAACTTGATTAGATTCACCCTATAAGGATGTTGCTTTACAGGCTCGGAGTCACCTACGTCAATGTCATGGGTTATGACATGAGTCTCACTAGGTACATCAGGAAATATGTTCTCCCACTCATGAATTAACTCTTTCAATTCACCTTGCTGACTCTCTGGGAGATGACCTAGTTTCTTGTCTAAATTGGCAAGTATGTCAGAATTTTGCAATTTGACCCCATAATCATTTTCTGTGTTTACAGTGCTGTCTTGTTCAGGTACTGACTCAGTGATGTCATCATTTGCACACTCATCACTAACACTGACTGACATTACACACGCAGGCTTAATAGTATCATCACCTCTTTCATTATACTCTTTGATCACATTCATGTGACATCATTGTCGATTTTTACGTCTACCTGTGTTTTGATCACATAGTCAAGGTCTCCCACTTTGTTCTCAATCTCATATGGTCCAGAATACTTGGCTTGCAAAGGATGCCCTTGTATTGGAAAAGGTGCCAAAACTCTGTCACCTGGTTTGAATACTCTGTTCCCGGCATCTTTGTCTTACCATGTTTTCATTTTTGCCTGGCTCTGCTTGAGATTTGTTTGGCAATTTCTGTGGCTCTTTGGAGCCTGTGCCTTAATTGAGACACATAGTCTAACAAATTCACATTAGGACTTTCACACAACCACTTTTCTTTCAGTAGTTTCAATGGTCCCCGTACTTTGTGACCAAACACCAACTCAAATGGACTAAATCCTAAGGACTCTTGTACAGCCTCCCTGGTAGCAAATAACAGGAGGTGAACTCCCTCATCCCATTCCCTCTCAAATTCAAAACAATAGGTTTTGATCATTGTTTTCAATGTTTGGTGGTACCTTTCTAGGGCCCCCTGGGATTCTGGGTGGTATGCTGAAGAACTCTGCTGGGAAATTTCCAACTGGTCCATCACTTGTTGGAACAAACCTGACATGAAATTTGATCCATGATCAGACTGATTTGATTTTGGAAGGCCTACTAGGGTTAAAAACTTTGTTAGAGCTTTCACTATATTCTGTGCCCTAATATTTCTCAAGGGTATAGCCTCAGGGAATCTTGTGGAAGCACACATGATGGTCAGTAAATACCGATTTCCTGACTTGGTCTTTGGAAGTGGCCCTACACAATCTATTAAGACCCTACTAAATGGCTCATCAAATGCTGGTATTGGTTGCAAGGGAGCAGTAGAAATTTTCTGATTGGGCTTGCCCACCATTTGACATGTGTGACAGGTCTTACAATACTCAGACACATCTTTTTCTGAGTGTAGGCCACCAAAAATGACTCATAATTCTGTCACGTGTTTTTCTCACACCTAAGTGTCCTGCCATGGGACTATCATGGGCTATGCCTATCACTTCCCTATGGTATACCTTTGGCACTACAATTTGATGCACGACCTTCCATTCTTCATCTACAAGTGCATCGGGTGGCCGCCATTTCCTCATGAGGACACCATTTTGTTGTATAAACATACAGGAATTTTCTCGGCTTCCTGTTAACACTGCCCTCTACCTATTCCTAAGTGCAGCTTGTTCATGGCTTAAGGTCTCCTTTACAGTCCCTAACTCCATCATGCTTAGTGGCTAGATTTTCATAGTTTTTTAACCAGCTGTCACTTTTGTTGTGGCTCGGGCTGGATTTTCACTAACCGGGAATTTAGTCTCCCCTGAAGAGGGAATATGACCTCCAATTTCCTCTAACTTGGGAGAGAAAAGTATCCTCTAAATGTGGAACCAAGTCCCTCCTCGACACTCTTCCTATATAGATTGAGTATTTTGACTCATCAACTGCTCACTGTTTTCCTGTGAAGCTTTTCGGGTCATTGACCTGTACTTGCACATGCCTGGTGAAAATTTCTGTTTCCTCATCAAATATATCCACTGTACAGGGCCCCTTGGAACTATGAGATCTGGGAGTTACTTTCCCCCTTCCACATCATTCCCTAACAACATGGAATAACCCTTTTACTGGGAGTTCTGGTCTACACCAATTGTGACAGTTCCAGAACCCAAGTCGATTTCAAATCATTTTTGTAATAGGGACACTAATACAATCCATACCTTACCCCCTGAAGCACTCACTAGTTCCTGTGGACATCTCATACAATGGAAGTGCATCTTCCAATCATTGACTGCGCACAGCACGTGTCCCACATTATTCTAATGGGTTTTGGATCTAAACTATCAGCAAAAGTGACACAAATCCCTCGAAAAATGCGTAAAGTATCCCTTACTTTTTCGGTGTCAATTCCCTTTTGTGGATTTCTTGTTTTTGACAGAAGAATGACTTTTTGACCTCAAAGTAACTGCACACCTATTGGTTTTGGACTCACTTTTGGCGCTCTCCAATTTGGTGGATAGCCATGTTATCTCCCAACACCGTTACTTTGTATGTCCTGGCTTCTGCATGTGAACTGTGATTTGGGCCCCATCCCATGTTTTGATTAGCACCTTACTTTCTTTACTCCCTTCATGGGAACCTGACTGGATTTTCCCCTCCTTAGTGCTACCATTAGACGCCTTTGTTTGAAACCCGATTTTTATCGGTGTACTTGCTGTAAAAAGTAATTCTTGGCTAGGGCCTACTGTATTACTTAATTTGTGAGCAAAGCATAATCGCGGCCTTATGGCTTGCTTCACGCAAACTGTCAATTTTGTTTTCATCCAATGTGTTTTTATATCGGATGTAGAGTCTGTTTGAACTCTTCAACTACATCAACTCCCTAAGTTGACCACATTTTGCCCTTCTTCTTTCGAGAGAACCAGCGATCAAACATTTGTTCCTTTACACGGGCAAATTCAACATTTGTCTGGTCATCCTTTTTCTGCCAAGACCTGAATTTTTGTCTATATGCCTCTGGTACCAATTCATATGCTTTGAGCACTGCCTTCTTAACCTCGTCATAATCACTACATCTGTCTAATGACATGGCCGAATATATTTCTCGGGCTTTACCAATGAACACTGACTGTAGCAACTAGGTCCAAGATTCCTGGGCCATTTCAAGCTATTGGCAATTTTCTCAAAGTGTAAGAAGTATTTGTCTACTTTTTGTTCCTGAAATTTTGGAAGCAGGCGAATATTTTTCGCCGCATCAAAACCAGAGGGCTTGGAAGAGTCTGTTGAGCTTGCCTGTTGTTTCAATTTTTCTAACTCTAACTGAGCTTCAAGCTCTTTTTGTTTCATCTCATTTTGCAATTTGTCCTTTTCCAATTCCTTTTGTATTTGCAATTCCATCTCTTTCTGTTTCATTTCATTTTGCATTTCCATTTCTTTTTGTTGCATTTCCTTTTGCATTTGCAACTTTTCTTTTTCTAATTCAATTTCCTTTTCTTTCTGTTCCTTTTGAATTTGCATTTCTATTTGTTTTTGTTCCATCTCCAATTTGTCTTTTTCCAATTGCATTTTCATTTCAATCTCTTTTAATTTTACGGCATCACTTGTGCCCTGTTCCAGAACCTCTTCTATCCTATCCATATATGAACTATCCCAAACATCTTCCTGGACAAACTTTTCAATCAAATTATTGTTGATGACTTGTTTTCTCATAGCATGTTTTGCCTCAAGTCCTAAATGCTTGGCTAATTTCATTAACTCAGGCTTTTTCAGCTCATCAAACGTCTCCCGAGTTATTTGCCCAATGAACACTTCTGGATCAAACTCCATTGTGATTGTACTCTACAACACAATATACTAACTTGAACCAAACATACAAATGATGTACATGTAACACACACAAAATTTTGTATGCAAAAGGTGCACATGTTAAACAAATTATAACACTTTTTAGGTGTGTAAATTCTGAACAATAAGGCTCAAATTATCTCAATTCAATTCCCAACGACGAGCCTCTATATCGTGTTATGACGTCTCGTAGACGTCTAAGGTCAGAAATACCTTTCAAAAACAAAAACGCGTCCTTGTGGCACAAGTGATCTAATTTTATATATGACAGATTTTACTGATTTGGTATGGGTTCAAGTTTTGGTATGTCCAACAACATATAATATAATATATTACACACATTAGTTAAATTACTTAGGGTTTACTAGTGCCCTGTGTTGAAAGCGTTGCAGTTCAACGATAATATGTCTCACGGACGACTTCAAAATGACAGCATGCAGTCACGCTTATAAATCCTCAGGTACTATTCCATTGGAATCTCTCAGTCCTGAAGATACTTTTGTCCAGCAGTTCAAGACGACAAGTAATAATCCTCGACGACACTATTATTCCACAGTATATCAGTCCAAGATAATCCACCACGATTCCTATCTGTCCACATTTTGGAATCCTATTTTGATCCCCGCACTTTTGGCTTCCAAAGCTGACAGTCGAATAATTACAACACTCTTCTCACATTAAATTGAAAATGATATAAATCCGCCCTGTGTGTAAGCATACCTCTACCAATTATTGTGATTAAACTAGCTATAAGTTTCCATACTGTATAGCTCCAGAGCTATAGTTCAGCTCCTGATTTCAACTGCCGGCGGCAAGACTTAACTCAAATCTCAAATATATACTGATTTCACAAGTCCCAGTCTAAAATAGATATTAACCTACAGAATCATGCATAAACTTAACCTTGCCCAAGCTGACCAAATTGAAGTCCACATAAATTTACTTCAGCTGAAATCACATCACTTTCCATATAAACTTTGTGGGGAATTCCCTGAGCTTACAATTATTATATCACTCAAGCATAACAAGTTTACTAGTTTCTAATTTAGAATCTTGGGGAATTCCCCTTTCTCTCTTTATGTAAACAAGTACTTTGCCCGGAGAAATCTTTCTCAAATAAAATTTAGAAAAATCATATTTTTAAACGTTAATCAGAAAAAATGGAGGCCATATAACATAAACATGATGCCGACTAAGTTTTTTGTGTTTTCTCTGCTCATAATCTTTTGGTATTGTTAAGTAATTAATAATTTATTTCAGTATCAAAGAACAAATATTTTGTGTTTCTTTCTCAGATATTATTTGGTCCTTAAAATTTTTAAAAAAAATCATAAAACAACTACTTTGTGTTTCTGAGATAATTATCTCGGTATCATTGAATAATGTATTCCGTATTTCTGATATAAATCTTTGTGTATATTAAATAAAAATTATTACTTTTTTCGAAAATTATCCTGAAAATTGATCTTGGTACTGTGGTAAAACGAATGGTCACTACACTACGGAAGCGTGTATGACCATGTCCGTTTTACCAACTACCGCAAAGGAATATGATGAAAAAACACTGAAAAGTCCAGTCAACACAAACTGACAAAGCTTTGAATAAACCCTTACTTGTGTTATTTGATGAATTGTCAAACATAAACAAATTGGTAAATCAGACTAAGATCCGATCTCTCTTTAAAATTAAACGAATATTATATAAAACATATGCAAATTTTTGTTATCAAGATGGCATTTTTTTATATGGGCCTCAACAACCCAAAAGGAGCAACAACAAAAAACGAGAATCGAAAGCAGTTTTAATTGACAGCATGTCTAAAAAAATATTTATTTTGTAAACTTGAAAAAACCTTTGGAAAAAAATTGAAAGTTTACCTAGCTTTGCACAAATCTGACAGCTTACCCTCTTACCAAATTGTGGTGGTTACCCAACCCCTATTAAACTTTCCTCCGTGCGCTAAATACCAAAAGCGTTGTTAAAAAAACTTCCAGGTAATCATATCTCATCCTTTTCCCTTCATATTAGCGATAAAATGTGAAGGTAGGACATTCATCGGATTTAGGGTATGCCCGAGAGAGTGTTTTGAATCAATCCCATAATCATTGCAATGTGCCTATACTGTATTGACTAAAAACACATGTCATACTTAGTGGTAAAACGTGTTCCAAAGTTTAAGAACCATAAAGACCTTTCAATGATTCATGCAAAAACAAATCCCAAAAGTCTAACGCTTTTGTGGGGTTTAAAAATGAGCGTAACAGTCAAGCTTTTTATGTGTTAAGAATAGATTTTTGTGGGATCATATGACCCTATTGAAATAAATTTCCCAAACTGGTGCATTGTGGATTTGACTCAATGCACCTCTGGATATCCATCAAAAGCTAAGGTAGGACGGTTTAACACCCAAAAAAGATTAGTTACATTTTTAAAAACTATCCTGCCTAGTATGGCTCTAAAAACGGTACGTTTATGTAAAACTATCAATTTCCATATTTAGAGCTGAGAACCCCAGGAAAAATTGGACATTCCTAACTATACCTAAAATATGTATTTCCGTCTATTTTCTGTGTAAAATGTCAGTTTCGCCGACCCGCTGACTTTATGACATCATTGTGACGAATGCTCTGTATTTGAAGATGACCATAGCTATCCACTGAAATCAAAATCATATGCAATCGGTGCTTTATAAACAACTTCTCTGGGTGGTATCCCACAGCCCCCTTAGTAAATCGGTGTTTGGAAAATCATATGTTACAGTAAACAAAAAACAAAAGTTGCAGTGAACAGAAACAGCAACAGTTATTATGATGACCATTACAATACTGATTGCAAATGTGAATAGTCATTGTGATGTGAACACTACTGACAATCCTCCAATAATTACGAAGAGTTCCATAAAGTAATATCATTTTAAATTCATTTTGTTTTAATTTCCGTATGTACAATTCATTTTGGTGGCCATTTTGAAAATCGCCCATATGCAAGCCTTCTTTTTTTTTATCATCATATGGTTTATTGTTGCAAACATGTGAACAAACCTATTTACATCTTGAAAGCTGCTTAGCATCGTTTGTTAGACTTGATTTTTGGACCCATTTAAGTTATGTGTTACCCATGTAAACTTCTCTTTTTTAAATAACTGTTTAATATCTATCATACCTAATAATGCAAATTTTTTAACAGGCCTCAAATAAATTGTTATTAACCCATCTACAGCTCTATATTGAATTTGTGAACGGCTAATTTTGAAAAGCCCCATCATTGGACCTCTTTATGATTCTGCATACAAACTGCCCTATATTAAAATGACCTCTAATTTAAAGGGAATGTGTGGTCAAATATGCCTCATAGATACTTATTTAACACACATACACACTTTTATATGGATTTTTGGCGGCCCTTTTTGAAAAAAAGCGCACTCACGAAAAGTTCTCAGGATCCAGCCCGGTGTTTACCTCCAGCTATTCTGTGTCTCACAAAAAAAAATGGTCTCAAAAATAATCACATAGAATTTCTCCTTCGCCAAGTGGCACTCTCCCTCAATTTTAACGCATACAAGTCCTGTAGGTAAGAGCTGAAGGGTATGCAGGTAAGAATGGTTTAGGGTTATCAAGGGTGATAGGGGAGGGTTAGAAAATGATGGTAGACATGGTTTTGTATAAGGGTATGGAAAACTATATTGATGGCAGGAATTGTAGGAAGGGTTATGGATGGTTAGTATGGCTGGATGGTTAGATAGGCCCGTATGGGGGGGGTGCGGTCGCACCCCCCCACCCCCGCACCCAGCCCCCCCCCCCCCCACCCCCCCCCCCAATTCCCACAAAGGGGCAAACGGTCCCCGTTTTGCTATTTTGATAAAAGCCCAAAATTTTGAGAATTTTACATCCTTTTTGAGAAATTTTGAAAATCCACTGTTTGGGAAAAAATGTCAAAAGTGCAAAAAGGGACCTTTTTAGGGGGGGGGGGGTTAGGTTCCATTTTACCAAAAAGTCCACTTTTTTCGAAAAAGGTCCACTTTTTCGAATCCCTCAACCCGCCCCAAAATAAATCCTGCTACGGCCTACGGCCCTGGTTTGGATATCGGATGGCTGTCATGTAGGATGGTTTCCGGATGGTTGGGGTAGCAAGAGTAATGAGGGTAGGGTATGTTACACACTTACAACCCCGACTTAAACAAAATTTAAGTTAATATGACTATAAGAGAGTCTTTTACCCTTAAATTTGGGTTATTCTATTTTAGGTGCAATTTGTAACCTGTCTGTATATTAGGTTGTGACGGTAGGATAGCAGGAATGAAAGGGTGTTAGGAAGCAAGGGGTGGCCAGGTATGAATATAGGGTAGTGTGAATGGTTATGAATAGTACTGTGGTTAGAGGGTAAGGGTGTGGTAGGTAGAATATGTAGGATACGTATGGCTCATAGAGCAAGCATGGTCAGGAGTGTTATGATGGTAGGTATATGGTACTATGTTGTATGAATGGCTGGGTAGCATCGATATGATAAGGAAAGCAAGAGAGTTGGAATGGATGGTCAAGGTTGGGATGGTAATAGATGGTGGAGGACGGTATGTGTAGGAAATAGTGTTCTTTGTGTAGTCACGTTGTTTAGCCAGTCATATCAGAATTATTTTAATCCCTGCTTCTCCTTTCTTCCTGGCGGCGTTTTGGTTCGGAATCTTTTGCCGGGTCTTGGCGTTCCGCCGACCTTTTCTCATTAGAAGAAACCCTCGTCTTATCTTGAGTCTGCTTGGCGCTTCGTCGGCCCTCCTTCTCTTTTCCCGCGTTGCGGTCTGTATTTCCCACACTGTGCTGTTCACCATTTTCTCGGGTCTGCCCGGTTGTGTTATCTTAGCAGTGCTCTCTTGACACGTCGACCCTGCTTGCTACTACTATCCTCTGTCTCGGGAATTTACAATATAACCATAGTGTGCATATCTTCGGAGCGACTATATGGGAGAAGAACAGATTTCAATTTCTGAATCCATGCATACTGCGGGATGGCCATGATTATTAATCGCCAAGGGGAGACTGAATTCTGGTTGAATTCGAATACACCGGGACAGCGTTATGGGATACCACTGAGTAGGAGGGATAGGTATGAAGGGAGGATGGTATGAAGCAGAAATTGAGGAGGAAGGGGGTTCAGGTAGGGGCCCGAGGGGACTATTTTCTCGGGCCACTGCGAGAGAGGTTAATGGCGCTAGAGCACACACTCAAGTTCCACGTTTCGCGCGACTTGGTAGGGTTTGTCCACACTTGGAGTGAGTAGAGGGGGGGTGAAAGCCCGTGAGATTGGAGGATTCGCGACGAGAACACAGGCGTCCCCTCGCCTAGTTCCCCTTAATACTTTCTGATACCGCAGACCTCCCTGATGGGTAATTGAACGGTAGAATTTAAGTAGATTTACTATACTTTAACCTGGGAATCAGAGAGGCGGCGTATTCTGGGGGTAGTCAATACCGTCGAGATGAGAGGTCCCTAGCAAAGATTCTGATTCCTCTTCGGAGTTCGAGGGGCGTGTGGTGATGAAGTAAGATGAAAGTGAAGTGAACAGGAGGATTAGTGGATGAAGACTAGAGAGGAGGGAAGGGACGGGGTGAGGTTGAGTAAAAGGAAAGGCGGTAGAAAATAGTAGTTGACGATAAGAATGATCACCGTCCCGTCGTGATCCCCATTTCCTAATTTGTTTGTAACACATGACGAGTAGTGTCCCCTCTTGGGTTGTTTTTACTAGAGAGTACCCAGCACAGAAACAAGAAGGGGAGGGGACCATGAAACAGAGTCCCCCGCTTTACTGGGGAAGGCAATAGAAAGGAGGGGCGATGGATGGGGGTTTGGGAGAGGGCGGGACAAGAAGAAGAGCGAAAAGAATGGGGTACCCGTTTATGCAGTGCTTTCTTAGGTTATGTATAAAATGTATTTAAGTTTTCAATGAACTGCCAATGGGGGGTGCTTCCATGGTGTCCGCGAGCGAGTTCTCTGGTGTTCACATTGCTTTCACAATCCACACACTAAAACTATACCTGAGTAGCCTGTATGGTATAGAAAACATGACTCCCTCTTCGCCCCCATCCTTCCTACTCTTCTCACCCCTCTCCCGTATCCTTCCGCCCTCTGCGGTCCTGCCAATCCCTCTCTGATCACCCTGGTTCTTTTTACTTTGTCTTTCCCCGCACTCGTCCAGGCTACATAGTGGTAGGGGAGGGGGCCCGGAGCACCTCTGGAGGAAAGAGCGAAGGCCAGCTCCAGTATGTAAACCGTCTCTCTTCAGCCTAGGGGGATCGCGCGAGCAGCATAACATGTTTAATTGAGAGGAAAGGCCAGTTCCTCCCAACGGCGTAGGAACTCACCAGTTCTCGGTGTTTTTGTCTTAATGGGTCCAAGGTTGGATGGCTACTGGAATATGGGTCGTTCTGATGCCTTTCCGCCGAAGATGGGGATTAGTATGGTGTTACTTGGGCATTACGGCGAGGTATTGTGCCGTGGAGGAAAGAAACTTGAGGAGGAGGCGGCAGCAAGGAGCAACATTTAGGTTCTTAGTAGGGGGGGGGTGGAAAGGTGTGCCAAGAAAAAGAGAAGAAAGAAACTGCAGTGTCTTACGCCATTTTGCAGGATATCGTCTGATTTGAAGGAGGGGCGGCGGGTGGGGGGGCAAGCTGGGGAGTCGGGATTAGTGGGGGGGTGGGAGAAGGGTGTAAGCAGGTAAGATGAAAAACTCAGGTAGGATGACAGGGAATAGATGGTAAGGGGTGTCCGTGCAGGGAAGGGCCAGGGTTGCGTTTAGGGAGGGGTGTAAGATACGGGGGGAAGGTGTACGGATGGGGAGTAGTGCAGATCTGATGTAGCCAATTGGTTTGCCGGGCTCAGGGAAGTCGGAATCCGTGATGGAAAGCACCGATAACGCGGCGGGCATGATACGGTGGGTTGTGATGTGTCGGGGCGTGCGCCGACGCATTACGAGGAGTGACCTAGGCAGGCCGAAAGGCGGAATAAAGGGCTGGGGGAGGTAATTTAAAGGGTGAGCCGCAAGGTGAGAAAGACGCGAGTGACAGGGGGCGCGCGTCTCGGTGAGAGAGAAGTGAGCGGGTATGGGGAGGCGGAAGGACCAGATGCTTGGACCGGAGGCTGGATCTAAATCGGAGAGGAGGAAATGGAGGAGGAGAAATCTGATACAGCGGGTCAGGAGACGTTGGGCGCGAATGGAGGCGCGATAACAGAGCTCCCTTTCTTCCCATTACTCCCCCTCCCGCCCGTCTACTTCCTTTGTTCCCTCAATTCCTCCGTCCCCTCGCTAGATGCGGTGTAGAATAAAATTAATATCCGCCGTACTCACAGTCCAGCTACAATGGTAAATATTAGGGCACTCGATTTTTGACTCTTCCGGCCGCATTATTCGTTGTCGTCATGGAGCATGGGATAGCCCGTACTGTGGCTCCCGGCGGCTATCAGTACTTTCACATCGGCCCCAAGTCCACGTTCCCTCCAACGCATACACTTTACTGATGAACCTTGGCAAAGATATGACAGAGTGCATTAAAGACACTATCAGTGATTCACCCGAAAGAGTCAAAATATTTAGATTGACAGAAATATCCTAAAATTTAAGGATAAGTCTGTACCATTCTATTAGGTTTATTTTTTCCGAACTGAAATATTGATAGAAATTAGAAAACAGCAATAGTCAAAATATCGTCGGGTGTATTCATAGTGAACGGATTTTGAAACGTTTTTATCATTTATACGAAATTTAGAGGAACTGGTACTAGATACCAAAATCTTCAAACCTGTCCGCATGCCGAACCTGAAAGTATTAATTCTTAATTGGAAATTGGTAATTTTGACGTCGTTTTAGCATAACAATGTTTTGATTACATCCATTTTATTATGTATAATTCCTGGAATATTAGCTACAAATAAATTTCCAGTGAATTTCTTTTTTAAAAAAACGGATTTTTAATGATTTGAATCGTATGAATGTACAGAGGCCCGTTCTAGAGTTCGCGATTTTTAAATGCGCTTTTCTCGAAAACAAAAATTCCTATTTGGTTTATCATCCTCCACTATCTGTACTACACCCGACGCTAGAATCCCTATTCATTGCGTGTTTTAGTAAGTTCCCGTACGGACATTATGACTAAAATTCTGATTTGGTCATTATTAGGCTGCTTGTGGTCCCATCACGCACTTGGCAGGTATGGTTACGATACCCTATACCTGTTATAACTATGCAAAATCTTGATTTTTATGATTTTTTTCGATTTTTCTGATGTTGAAATCACTGATACGCCTTTAAGTATTTGTGTTCTGCGATTATCATTTTTTGGTATTGTTAAGTAAATAATAATTATTTTCACGTAAAAGAAGAATATTTTGTTGTTTTTTGAAATATTAAATTTCATTTTAAGTTCTTTTCACTTTTATTCAGTGTTTTTGAGATAATTATCTCGGTATCATTGAATAATTTAATTCCGTAATTTCTGATATAAATATTTATGTTTATCCTTTTCTTATCATAAATCTTTAGTTGTAGAATCAATATTTCGTCTGCTTCGATAATTATCTTGGTAATGTGGTAAAACGAATGGTCACTACACGCTTCCGTATATAAGTTGATATGTAGACCGTATCCCATTGGAAATCATTCACAAGCACTGTTTGGCGGTCCAAGATGCACAAGATTCCAAGAGGACAATACTTAAGTTGCAATCGATCCAGTGTGTATCAGCTGCACGGGGATCAGATCATTGATAGAGTCTGAAATCACTGATCTCTATACATGGATTTGGCTCACAACGGTAATTGTATAGTAGATGATGACAACGGGTGGGCATCTTGGGCTACCGAACACAAGAGCATTCCAGAAACCCTGTTTACCAGAATTGTAATCCATCCGGTTCCCTTTTTAGAGACATGCCCCCCTCGGGACGCAAATACAATGATTCACTAAGTTGGCTTGATTCTGTAGTCTGTTATGCGCTTATCCACATTTCAATGGAACCAATTTGTGTATAATGACCGGCTCTTAAACCCACCTGCTTAGCTCTTTTTTGATGACCAATATGGCCATCAGTGCCTTCAATTACGAAGCCCAGGTTTCCAATCCTTTGTATAGAGATTAGTGCTGGATGCTCCCTAACAACTGGTTCATTCATAAGGTCTTCCACTTTCGGTTAGCGCCACTGCCGGGAATTTCCATTCCAAGTTTGGAGACTTTCTAAATCTAAAGACCGACAGCATGTTGGATTTATGTATGCATCAAAGATGTCACACTTTGAATATAGTGGGTGGGTTGGTATGGCAATGAAACAGTTCCGTAGGATTTGGTGCTAAATTTGTTTTCGTGCTGTTTTTCATTCAATAGGGCCGTCAACAGTCCATAAATGATGGGTGGCAAATTTTGGGACTGTTGCCCCCTTCCTCAAGGGAGAAACGTTACTACAAGGGCAAAATTTAAAAGCGAGTCAAATTGGTGTTTTAATGTACATTAACATGTTTCGTCTCCTCCTTATAATACGATTAAAATAAAAAAGTATATATTTACCCAGGTTTTCCGACCTTTACGTTAAAGCACTATAGCCCCGTAAAGGTTCTAGGTCATCCTGGGTAAAAGTTACCCACTGCTCAGATTTTGGTGAAACTGGTGATAGTTGTTTGTATTTGTCTCCATGATCCAAAAATGTATTATTTTTACAGTGTGTGACCTTTGTTGGGGCTAATTACATAGCAAATGTAGCAATGGCCTACATGGTCTTGGGGGTCACCAGAATTTTCCATGGATGTCGACAATGGTGACATCACCAAAAACCGTTAAAATGCATTTTCCTGTTTCAGTATGACAAGAGTAATCATTTGACACCACTTTCAAAAACGAAGCATTTACCCCCGGGTGACCTGAACCATTCTGGGCTATAACCGCTTACTAAGGTTGGAACCCAGGCAAATATATCTACTTATTTAATCCTTATGGAGGAGAGACGCATTAGTATACATTAAAAAACACAATTTGACTTGATTTCAATTTTTCCCTGTACGAACATTTCCCCCCTTGCGGAGGGGGCATCCATCCGAAAATTTGCACCCCTCATTTTCTGACAGTCTTATCCTCATTGACCCCAACAGCAATAAATCAATTAGCATAAATCCTACGGGAATACACACCAACCACACTAATATCACATACTTTTGAGTTCGGGTAATAAATTGATCTGAATCTTGTGAATACTACGAACTAACACACCTTTTGTTATAAAATAATAATGCATGATGAGGTAAAGACCTCTATCTGGTCTAATAACTATCCATGTTATTTATAATCGTGGTCTCCGACTTGAAGCAAGGTTTTTGTATCCGTCTTCTACTTCCCTAAAAATCAACACAAGCAGCCTGTTTGATGAAAAAGAAATGTGTTATCGTCTTTTAACAAGGACTATCACACAACTCTCTTTAGGCAATGAGCGCAAGGTCTTAACGTTTACCAACTTCATACGCAGCAATGGGGACCTAAGGACTACTACGTTGACAATTTTGGAAAGTTAGTGAAAGCCAAAATGAGGATTGTTTTGCGCCCGACGTAATTGGCACAAAAGCCAAATTACATGTATGAACATTTTTATTAATCTTTCACTGGAGATGGTAAGCGCACATAAGTGTTGCAAAAAAAAAAAAAACACTTGCACTTAGCCGGATTCCAACCGGCGGCCTCCGTATTACTAGCACGGCGCTCTTGCCAACTGAGCTAACAAGCCAGGATTGGTATATCATTGGCCAAACGAGTCATAACTAGCTCAATTTCTGCTCGCAGAAATTGGTAGAGGAGCGATATATAATTTATAGGTGTTAGGTCCGAAAGGTGTCCCTCTCGAAAGCGGAGGACGCTAGTAATACGCAGGTCACCGGTTCTAATTCGGCCAAGCGCACGTGGGGTTTTTCAACACTTACGTGCGCTTACGTTTTACCCCAGGATGACCTTGAACTGTTATGAGCCTATTGTACTAAAACTATAACGTGTAGATAGGGCAAACTATACCTTTTTTAAACCTTAGGAATAACCCAATAAATTGGTACATCATTTAAATCAATTCTAACAAGTCAGCAAGTCTTGTATATCTTGTAACTACATGGTTAGCAGTGACCATGCATTTACAAGATGTACGAGACTTGCTGATATGTTCCGTAATGACCGCAAGGTCATCTGCAAAGTCAAGATTTTGTGAGATGCATTCCAGTCTGATGCCTGGACTCTCTCTCTCTCTCTCCTTGATAACGTTTCTTTTGTCCGAGTACATAATCTACAACGATCATAAAGAGGTAGGGGGTAAGGTGTCTCCTTGGAGAATACCACGCTGAAGTAGGACCGGGGCCATACTCTGACATTGGATTTTCATACATAATAACAATGGCCCTGATTAGTTTCTTGTGGAATACCATAGTTGTTGCAAGCATATGCAGATAACCTTCCTATTAACACTCTCACAGCCCTTTGAAAAATTCAGACAAATTATGGCTACAATGGTTTCCTCCAGGATAATTGGAGTTCTTCAATGATCCCTTCTAAGGCTTGACCTAAATGAGAAGATTCCATTAATTGAGGCGCAAATGGATCGGTAGAGTTTATAGGTCAATGGAGACAGTGTAAGCTCCTAAGTTCTATGGTAGCTGAAGATCGTCTTTCTTTGGCAGAGGTATAATAGAGTAATAAAAAGAAAAAAAAAAAACCAAAAAAAACAAAAAAAAAAACACCAATCGAAAAAATACTGCTGTGAAAAGGCAGCTGACCCTTTTCCTTGTTCCGTCTCTTACAATTTCACAGCTGATCATGAAAAGTGGAGATTTCCATATACTGGGGAAATATAGTTATGTCGCCCAGGGGTCCTGGAGATTCTCAAGTTCAGACATGTCCCTCATCCTCGTCTTATCAGTGACTTGTGCGTTTATAAAAATGAAAATAGGCGCCTCAACCTAAAATATTTCCAACAAAAGCTTTTTAAACAGAATTTCGGTAGTATTTGACCTTTGAATAACATACGACACTGTTAGCACCCGCATATTGTACCAAAGTTGTAAGTCATAGTTATATTATATACCGCATAGATAGATCCCTTTCTCTTTGGTTAAAAGTGGAGGCATTAATTCAACTTGCTTCAAGATTGACCAAAAATGCATCTATGCTTGGGCAGAGCGGCATCAGTTCAGAAACCTATGCCGGACACGCCTTCCCTACGTAAAAGACCGCCGTACGAACTATTCATCCGTCTTATGAGTGTACATATTGAAACTGGTGTAAGAGATGAATATAAGCAGACTATCGCATTTTGTTTACTGAGCACACTGACCTCTGTATAGAGGTCAGTGACTGAGCAAGAGGTCAGTGACTGAGCAAGGAAATGGCTGAATCGCAGCATCAGTATTCATGCTTTGAGGTTGTATATGAAGATCTGAAGGAATCAGAGATGCAGCTCATAGGGCTAATACCAAACGGCAGGTAAAATACACCGTGAAGATATTCGAGGATTATAATTTGACCATAGGCGTAAATCCCGGGGGGATGGGGGGATATATCCCCCCAATATTTTGATGAGGGGGTGGTCAATACGATTATCCCCCCCCCCAATGTTGATGCCCATTCATGTGTTTTTGACCCAAAATGACCTCATATTTTACCATAATAGTTTAAAAATGGTAATTTTCAGCGCGCTTCGCGCGCATTTTGTTCTAATTACAATTATATTTCACAATTTCAGCTTCTAAATGACAAAATTTTTAGCGCGCTTCGCGCGCACATGTGCTAGTAATGGATCTTTTCAGCAAACCCCATTTCATTCATAAATTTTCATACCCCATCCCCCCAATGTCAAAAAGAAATTAACGCCACTGAATTTCACACCGATTACGGCCATCATCAGGCCGTGTAAAAGTTGCCGAATTTGGAAATGCAAGGAAAATTGTACGCATCTTGCCGAGAAAAAAAGGGCAAGAAGTCGATTACGGCGATCCGTTTTGGACTCCAACATCACTTCCTCAACACAAGAAAGGTTGATTGCTAATTCTTCACAAGTTATGGACCCTAAATTTCACACAGTGATTAGTATATGGACAAGCATTATGTACATGCAAAAAACACGATTTTTTTGGAAATTGAGGGCGCCCTCCTCAGGAAATCTCTGAGTCGGCCTTTAATTAGAATGTTCTTTTAACCAATCAGATGACAAAAATCTATATATTCGGTATATGAAACAAATATTGACTGCTTTTTATTCGGAGCATGGTTGAAACTATAGGCCCTCGGTGATCTCGAAACCATACTATACCCCTCGGCTTACCCTTTTGAAAGCATAGAAATGGCTGAATAAATGGTGTATATTTTAATACGATTTGAACAGTTTCAATTTTTGCCCCTGTACAAACATTCCCCCTTATTTTTCCACTTTCCATTGCAGAGATTTTCTTATTCCCGATATGAAATACTACCAAAACAATAATAACCCCTTTGTAGGAATTATTTTGGGATCCAAAAATAAATCCCAGTGGAGTAACTGGTTACTGGTTGACCGATAAGCAGGCTGAATTACTGAAACCATGTCTCTGGGTGCTGTTCATTGGTATCACAGACATGGAATACTGCCTGGATAGATACTTCAAGACCAGACCAACTCACTATTATACCTATGACAGAACTACCGCCTGGTAGCAATCTTCCACGCAAGGAATGTGTCACCTTAAACACGATTCGCACAGGAGTCGGTCGGTTCAACGGCAACATGCACCGATGGGGGCTGCGACCATCTTCAGCCTGCCAATGTGGTTCTCCATTACAGACTGCGGATCACATTCTTAATGAGTGCCCTACCTTTCGTCCACCGGTGGACATAGACTTCTCAAACCCCAACCATTCAACATTGAGCTGGCTCCGCTGTCTACAACATTTAGCCGCTGCCTCATACGCAAGAAGAAGATTGGTAAGATTGGTATCACTTTTGATATGAATGACCATGTTGCTTTCTTGTTGGTTATCTCCCGGCAGATAACTCATGCGGGGCCGCGGCAGCATGTTTGTTATCTTAGACTATCAAACTTTTCAGTCTTAACCTTGATATGTGTCTCGATTACTTCAGTGTAGGCTTCATCAAAAGCAGCTTTTGCAGCATCAAAGTTACCCCTGATGCCTCTTGTTGCTTTGGATTGGTTATTTCTTCTTAGATTCCCTTTGGCTTGAGTGATCTCATCACTTGAAGCAAGAGCTAGTGTCTTCGTTCTTTTCTTGTGAAGCATTTCCAGTGTAATCTCTCCGGTAGCTGTTGTTAGGATGTCATATTTTACAATGCTGCAGCTCTTGGGAATACGCCCTGGCCGCCACTGCAGGGATCTGTATGTATACCCAGTGGAGGCATCAGTGATGCCTCGATCTTTCTCTGACCGTGGCGACCTATGAAGCAGGAAATGATGTTAAGAGGGGTATGGGGTCTGACTTTGGTAAAAATTGTTTCATTTACGAAAATGAGATAATGCAATGGCTTAATTGTGTAGATTGTAATCTACAAAATGCTTTTTATTCGATCGCAATCGGACATTCGGTTCCCGAGATATGGCTGATCAAAGTGAAGCAGTGTACGCAAAATTTGCCAAAAACGCATAGTCTCCTATACTTTATCATGTGAAAAATTTAAATGGGTTATATTTAAGATATTTTAAAAGATATTATTTATACGCCATTTAACGCATTTATTTTGGCTAAGTCGAAGTAAATAAATACTCATATTATTTTGTCCATAATTTAAAGTACTGGGTAAGTGATTTTTTATGTATTTTATTGTTTTCTCACCCTGCGATATTTAAGAAAATTATTTTAAAAATTAATTACAGGACAATGGATGCACCGATTTCGATGATTCTTTCATTAATAATTATGATAATTCAGTATAAAATGAAATTTAAAAAAAAAACCATATTTCACATCAAAAGCGCCCTCATTTTGTCTAAATGTTTCGTAGCCTTGATCAAGGCTGTCTGCTAAGAACCGACAAACGTGTTAATTTTTCACAATGTACTGCATAATTAACTTTTGTTCTCAATTATTTTGAACATTGTGTTTTTCCCTGTCTAAAGAAAGATTATATAATCAAATAAAAAAAATTGGTACACTTCCTGGTGGTCTGTTGTCCACACTGGCTGGATCCAGGTTCCTACTATTCTAGACATAAAACCACAAACACCTGTTGTGGTCAGGTGCAGTGGTTGTGCTACTCAGAGCGACAGCCTTGATCCATTTGCTTTGTGGTTTTAATCTTCCCTGTACAAAACTCCTATAATTTTTTTGCAAATGCAGAAAAAGTTTGACAGACTGTACAAGGCGCTCTGCCTGAGTTGAACTTATTTAACTCGCTAGTGGAAGCCTGGAACATAGGCCAGGTGAAATTGGAGACCTCAAATTAGGTGTTTAATACAGTGAATTCTTGCCATTTTTTTAGGTGTTGGATATGCTCCACCTCTTTAAATATATGACATTATCAAACGTGTGAACCGATGAATGAAGTTGGTAGAGCGCCTTGAACAAGGCTAAATGTTTCGAAGTCTATAACTCGTTTCGTTAAAATACGCAAACAACCAAAACGAAAACGAACGTAACTAGAGAACGCTACATGCTATGCACATGAAATTTGGCACACTTATTCAGCACATATAGGGTTAGTGAACCATGAAGCCCGATTTTCAAAATTGTGTTCCAAATTCAAATTACGCCATGAAATTATGTGATTGGTCGATTGCCGGTTGCCATGGCAACGGTATCGAAAATCCTGCTTCATGGTTCACTGCGTATTTACCCCCTGCACATGCCACCCAAGTTTCGACCCAGTAGCTTGTTTAGTTATTTAGTTACGTCCGTTCTAGTGTTTAGCCAATCAGAGCCCTTACGTGGTTACCATGGCAACCAGAGCAAAAATTTACATGAATTTTAATACTTTGTGACATGGGCTACAATATGATGTGTAACATGTATATACCACTATTTAGGAATATTAAGAAAAATCACTTCAAAGTTCACGGCTTCAGACCCCATACCCCTCCTTAAACCAGGCAACTGGATTTTAAGTAGAATAAGAACAAGTAAAGAGCAAAATGAGCTATAGGAGGTAGAGGCTGTTCAGGTAACATTCTTGTAAAGGACCAGCCACTCGGCACTTAAATGGCAAATATGTCGTTGGGATAGATTTCGGAGGCCAGAATACTTAACTTTGGTCTGAATTAGCTAAAAGAGACACTTTTTGCCTTAAAATAAATGAAAAATATCAATATAAATATTCTTTACATAGATTGTAGAGTCAAAATAGTTCAATTTGATCTACATATCATTAAAAAGCTGCTGCCAGTTGCATTAAAACCATCCAAAGGTTGCAATATTTCTCCTTTTTTACAGCCATATTTAATAGGTATACGAGCGATATCGGAGTAAACGATTAGATGGAGCGAATGAAGGACGAGGGATATAGCCTTGGTCACATCCTGTATCATAGCATATAGGACGACAAACGAAGGACGAGGGATATAGCCTTGGTCACATCCTGTATCATAGCATATAGGACGACAAACTTACTATTTACTGCTTTGTGTCCCACACAATGTCCAAAGCTTGACAGTCATCTTACATTTTGAAGAAACCTACCTGCTTGTTGCAAAATGGACACCGTCCTTATCCTTTGATTTCACCGTTTCTAATAGGTACATGTGTTCATCACCTAATAATCCAGCTTCATCTATTTTAACATCCACACTTGCTACTCCAGAATCAAACCAAGACTGATACAGTTTCTTGGCCGCTGCAAGAAAACACAAACCACAACCCTAAGTGTTCACGGGAATGATCACAATTTAAAAGGTCCTTTAGAAATCAATCGTGGAAAAGGACAGAACCGTAAATTTAGTATACATGCGTCAGTTGAGCCTTATTTGTGAAGTGGTCGCCCCCGAAAAATAATATTTGGGACAACACACGAAATAATCTTTAATACGTAATTGATTTCTCGCAAATGTCTCCATTTTAGGAGATCACGGGTCGTAGAGCCTTCAATGCACAGGTATTAACTGATCGCAGAGAGCGCGAACATTTGCACAAATGTCACCAATTTGGCTATAATTGAGTTTAACTTCGGTCATTCAAGTTACTGCGTATATTGAAATTCGCACAAAGCGCGCGAAAGTTTTGACTTCGATTGTTTAGGAGAGCACAAAATCGATCTTGGGACGCTGAATATTCTATATGGCGCTTCTAAGACTGCGCCCAGGGCAGGTGCCACCCCTTTCCCCCAGCTTCGCCACCGCCTCCAAAAAGCATACAAATATTGACACCTGAGAACATCTACCATGTACAACTCTTTTTCTTACTCTTTAAAAAAAAAGATCAGGGTTAGGATTAGGGTAGCAACTAATAAAATACGAGTACACTTGTATTGTATATTAGGAATGTACTCAAAATGTGTTCGAAATGCACTTCTCATGAAAAAATATGGTTGTGATATATTCGAAATATACTTTGTTGTTCTTGACGGCAACTAAATGCACACGGAATGTACTTTGGGATATAATGGCATAAAAAATTGACATAATGAAAAGGACCCTTACTGAAATCACTTCCACGAGTTTGAAAACAATTTGGATGTTTACATTCTGTAAAAACAGTAAAAACAGAAAGAGTTCCAGGGGGAGGTGGCAGTTTGTGGCAATTTCTTGAACGGAAAAGCAAGGTGTTCACATCCCTGACAGAATTTACAGTGTATCTAGCATGTTTTGCGACACAATTCAAAAACATTCAGACCGGGATTCAGGCATTGTACTTTTAGGCTTGTAGTAAGATGGATTAGCCGGGATTAGCACATATACAATAGCAATGGTCTGTGAGCTGATGACAACATGCTTTTCAAGTTTGGTAAATGCTGGCAGTAATGTCAGCATCCTTGTGCCAGAAATTGACACAAACTGCCACCTCTCCCCCTGGAACTCTTCCTGTTTTTACTGTTTTTACAGATCTGTAAACATCCAAATTGTTTGAAAATTGAGTGCGCCCTCATCGGGAAATCTCTGAGTCAGCCTTTAACTGCCGCGATACTCCAACTCATAATGTTACTAGTTTTAAAATCCTCACTTATTCGTTGCCACACGTCATACACGTGTTAATCAAAACATTATAGTAAACAATGAACTTTTATTGGGTAACCTTGTATACACCATAGCAATGAAATAACGTAGAATAAACGGCGATGTTAGTACGAACTAAAGCAGGGTTCATTTCATCTATGGCATAAATGGAGTGAAATAAAAAAATAACGTCCTTTTTCATCTCTTATCTTAACATCTATGAGCAAACGTTTCAAAATGCAACTTTTCATACTTCATTGACAACTTTTCAGTTTTCCAATGATCAGGATTTTGCTATTATCAACATTGCTTTGTTTCGCCGACATTGAAACTTAAAACCCACCTTCTTTGCCAAAAGCCGTATCGTTTCCCTGGCGTATGTACACGCTGTCATCCGCGTATTTCTCAACCCATATCGTCAGCAAGCAGCTTTGTTTAGTATAGATTTCTCTTCTTCTTTCCCTGCCCATTCGTTTGCCATGATTTTAGGCAATTTCGTTGATAATTGTTTACAATCTTTATCATCACCTCAGTGATTTTGCTGTATTTTAAGAGAAAAAAAAGAAAAATTAACCAAAAAAGAAAACGAATATCACACAAATGACCATATCTAGAGATCATTCCTCCGCCCAAATATTTCACGAATTATGCATTTTCAGATCATTTCCGAATCAGTCATGAACGAATGTATTACCCAAACCAAAGTGTATAAGGGGCTAGGTGGCGGGAGTGGGGGGGGGGACATAGACCCATCATTTGAGTAAAAATGTACTTTAAAGAGTGTTAACATCAATGAAGTGATCAGAAGTGTTTAAGTAATATTTTTTTATTATTTTTTTTCATCATCCCTGTGGTTTTATTGATACAAGCGCTGTTTGTAATTACCCCGCGTCCAACCAAGGGTTTTACTAGCATTCACTACCATGGGGGTTACCAAAACCCCCTATATTTTCGTAATTAAGGACAAACATCATCTTATCTGGTATCAGTGGTAGCTACATTCATTTCAAGATAAAGTAACAAACATATCAATTTTTAACATCTTGCGTCATATTGACTTCATAACTGTAGATTATTATCAAGTTATTTGTAAGCAAACCTCCAAAATCAAGCGGTTTTCACGTTTTCCGCCATTCATGCAAGCAAAATGGTGTGTTCATGTGCATACACCGACGCGTTTTGGTGAGCTATATTCTCTTTTGCGCGTCGTGCGATGGCAGTGACTTACGGGAAAGCTGTCCACAAAACGTTGTAATTTGACCGGATGGTGGGACCCCTGACTGTAAGGTTTTGGAAGTGGCTATATTACTTTCAATTTCATATTTTTTTGGAAAGTTGTTGACAACACAACGCAATAGAGGTAGAATTTTTTTTAAGAAAATAACCAAAACCCAATCAAAATCCGTCATTCCTTTGTGGAGCTACGACTGTAGAAAATAAGCTTGCATTGTGGGTGATTTTGTGAACCCGTAATTGATTAAAATCTTGTGAAATAATATGAAAATTTTCCGATCACTTCCGACTGTTGAGAAATGGTGTTATGAAATTTCAATGTACCTTGTAACAATGTATAATTTCTGAACTTGTGCCCAAGCGCGTCCAACACGTGTAATTGTACCAGGAAAACCCACAAAATTGTAATAGTTTAACTTCCGGTTATGTTGAATCTGTTTACTGTTGTGGCTGTTTGATAGCCGATAGCATGTCGAACTGATTCCGATGTCAGTTTCATCTGAATTATGAGTGTGATAGGTCATACTAATTAAATGAATACATTATAAATTAATTAACTCTCATCTTCCGGGGGGTTGTTACCGCTCTCGTCTATTCTTTTCGCCCCACTAAAACCCCATTTTCCGGCGTCAAATGAGTTGATGTAATTGCCAATTGACATTTATGTTCCGTTTCATTCCCCCATCAAAAAACATTACCGGGGTATAGCAAAGGTAAAGGGTGATCCCAAAGTAATGGATAGGGTGTGGCAATCACCCCCCGCCCATTTCGGGAGGGAAATGCAAATGGTGCGCCCGCAGGCGGAGTGCTCATCTCTCTGTCATTGGCGTTTGGGCCAGACTACCTCATATAAATGTTGCTGTGGGGAGGGGGAGGGCTCGCCACTCCTCCCGCACAGCGAGTCTGTTTTGCATTCCCAGCATATGGTACCCATTTATACTCATGGGTGGAGAGAGGCAAGCGAGGTAATGTGCCTTGCCCAAGTGCAAAACACATTGGCGACAGCGGGGCTCGAACCCACAGCCTTATGCTTATGAGACGAGCGCTGATCCACTGCGCCACATGTGCCCTTAAGGAAATACCAACACGCCTAATACGACATAGGAATATCACAGACATTTGATTTTAGTTGCCATAGATAGCAGGTCTTCCTCTTTCCTTTGATACCAAAATGAGTACCAACATACTAACATTATTTCATAATGACGTCATAATGTCTCTACATGATGGAAAATGTTTAAGTGTTACAATATTATTTATGAGCCACAAATTTTAAAAATATCAATGTTTCTTCCTATATGCAGTATTTTCATAGTTTGTTACCTTATGACGTCATAGTGACGTCATCATTAGTTTCTACATGTTTTGATACAATGGAAAGAATAAACTCTAAGCTATACTGTAGGTACCAAATTTATAGGAATGGGATATTCAATTATTCAATAAAGAAAATTCAAGGGGGTGGTATTTTTTGAAGATGTTCACGTTTTTGGCTGCCATATTGATTGACGTCATGTTACAATTTTAAAAGTATCAGCAATACATTTTATTGTGTCTAATAACATAACTTAAGTACTTCATGTCAATTTTTTATCGCAGGTATTTGCTGTTATAGGGCATATTTTAAAATTATTGGATTTACCACCATCACCATAAGCTGATAAGTATGATGATAGCTGGTGAACGCTCATTTCATTTTGCTGCTTCAGCTGTTTGGAATTCACTTCCAAACAGCATTCGTAGTATCCCCAAGTTCCAAGACTTCAAACGTCAGCTTAAAACTCACCTTTTTCGTCAAGCTTTTCATGGCTCATAACTGTTTTGATTTGTATATATGTGTTAGCTTGTGTTGACTGTTATGGCGCTCTGAGTTCTTTTGAAGATTTTGCGCCTTATAAGAACTATTTATTATTATTATTATTATATAGAGCAACCGCATCTCAATCATTTCAAGTAGCTGAAACTATGAAATTATTACAGCATCATTAGAGTGATGCATTAATAATACAAGGAAAAAACTAACTAAACACATTAAATCAAAATCAAATCAAGAACGAACGAACTAAATCAAAAGAAAAACTGCTTTACCTTTCACGTCGTATTTAGCGTTGCAGCATTTGGTCAGAAAAACTGCTAGCAGAAAGTTCAAAGTAACAGTGACTCTCATTGTGGCATTCACGCTGGGCTTTATTCAACTGTTGTAGAACTGTTGTTGTTGTTGTTGCGATAATCTGTTGCTATCCAATTTGAAAGAATCCTTTATATTGGTACATTTTATGTATATTTCATATTTTGATCTATGCAGCTGCTATTTTTTTTTAATAAACAAATTTTCAGTAATGAAATGATTAATGTTCAGAATTTAAGAACGTGATAAGAAAAGCGATACCGCCCAAATAATTACGCACCTGCAGGCTGTTTGATAGTGCTATTTTTAATTCTGATTTTGTTGGTATTGGTCTGTTACGACGACTCATGTACGCCAAAGTCACAAATATACTTTATAGCACGCACACACACACAAAATGAGCCTTGTGCTGAAATGATCTTAATTTTATATAATAACGCTGCTTTATTATGATTTTGGTTCAAGAATTTGGTATGTCCAGAACACAATTACAATGACAAAATCGATTCATTCAATGTCCTTAAAAGTTACTATCTTACATAAGTGTCCACACTGACGTGTGACTAATGTCGAGAATTAAAGGAACATAATGGCATGAAAAAAATTGACATAATGAAAAGGACCCTTACTGAAATCACTTTCACGAGTTTGAAAACAATCTGGATGTTTACATTCTGTAAAAAACAGTAAAAACAGGAAGAGTTGCAGGGGGGAGGTGGCAGTTTGTGGCAATTTCTGGAACAGAAAAGCAAGATTTTCACATCCCTGTGTATCTAGCATGTTTTGCGACACAATTCAAAAGCATTCAGACCGGGATTTAGGCATTTTACTTTAGGCTTGTAGTAAGATATTGATCTGGCCATGGAAGAAAGAGATAAGAAGGAACCACAACGACCCACTTGACGTTTGAACGATCTATCTGCCGCCCCATAAATTGCCATTGTTATTCATATTCTCTGAAGTGGCCCTTCCGAGGATAATTCAGATATTCTGGCTCGAGAAAATTCTCAGTTCGTGGTTGTTTCTTCATTGCGAAAAGATTCCGGGTCATCGGGAATCAGCGAATCAGCATGCTGCAAAGTAAATACTCAAACATATGGCCGCATCCATGGAAACCGATGAACAAGCCCGGGGGTTCTTGGATTTTGCTTGGGAACCCATGCTCATTCCGAAAAAAGAGGGATTAGCTGCAAATGCGGGACTACCCGCTATAGGGGTACCAAATTCAAGTTCTAGTCCCGCTGGGGGTACAAATTCAGTTGTGATTGTGACTGGTTCAATGATACAAATAGGAAAAATTAACCTAAACATATCAGCAAAATAACCCTAAGTGTGTATTTTTTCTTGCAGTAGTACAAGTGTCATTTTTCTTGTATGTTGGCTATTTTAAATATGTATCTTTTTTCATGTATTGAGAACAGGTCCCGCAAGGGGTATAATCTCACTGCAAATTACCTTCAATCAATTTTTATTTGTTAATCAGAGAATAGGCCTACAGCAAAAACAACATGATAAATAATTATGTAAATAATGCATTACAGTGAAAATGTACCGTTAGGTGTATATTTTCACTGAAAACTAGTATAATTTCACCAAAGCTGGTCCAATTAGGGGCCGGGCATATTTTAATTGAAAATTGGTCCCGTTGGAGGTCACTTTTAAGAACTCCTGGAAAGAGCATGGGGCCCACGAAAATCCCCCATCACCATCATATCATTCATTACATCATAACGATCCCCCCCCCCCCCAGGTTTTTTTTTTTTAAAATAATAATTAGTTCAAATCTAATCCTTATTTTTTCGCACTGGGCAGTCCTGAGCAGTAAAGCTGAACGCATACCGATGTACATTAACTTCTTATATAACGAAAACAACAACAAATACACACCGGAGACCGCCGGAACATGTTGTAATATGCAATATACTTTTACACTTTTACGTGTTCGGACATAGAGTTTTCAAAATAATTCTACAGTAATGATTGCTCGCCTATCATCGATTGCGGCAGAGGGATTACGATCAAAGGGTGGTTTTTGAATCCCTTCCTTTTGTGCGGGTGAATGGAATGGATAAACAGATTAAAATCGGATTGTGGAAGTCGTTGTGGTTCCTTCTTATCTCTTTCTTCCATGATTGGCAAGTGAAAGATGGATTAGCCGGGATTTGTGAGCTGATAACAACATGCTTTTCAAGTTTGGTAAATGCTGGCAGTAATGTCAGCATCCTTGTTCCAGAAATTGCCACAAACTGCCACCTCCCCCCTGGAACTCTTCCTGTTTTTACTGTTTTTACAGAATGTAACATCCAAATTGTTTTCAAACTCGTGGAAGTAATTTCAGTAAGGGTCCTTTTCATTATGTCAAATTATTTTTTCATGCCATTATGTCCCTTTAAAAACAGTGTTGCAGTTCAGCGACGATATGTCCTCTCAGCGAAGACTCCAAAATGACAGCATGCAAAGTTATACAAATCCACGATGTATAATCTATAGAAATCTTCTTCAGAAATTAAATTCCTTTTTCCGAGCAGTCCTGAAGATATCTTTGTCCAGCAGTTCAAAGCGACAAGGTTCTGTAGGTTTCTTGGCGACATAAAAATTCATCAGCACTAACAAACCAGGGCATTATCGTGATTCACGGCCCACTCTTCTCCCGCCAATACATTACAACGGAATAAAGCTATACTTTTGTACGTGATTTTTTTGGCGGGAAAAAAGGGCCGTATAACACGATATTGCCCAAACCAGACTTATCCACGCAAAAATATCCACCTTTAGGACACAAAACTGTATTTCTTTTTTGTTACACCACCCCCACACCAAACCAAACTTTTTTTTTTAAAGTTTTACTTCAGCAATGTAAATGTATGATTGTTTTTTTCTCCTATTATGAGCCAAATTTGATTTAAAAAGTCCTTTGGGAAAATTTTTCGGCGGGAGGAATTTTTGGGCAAATCGCAAAATGTTTTTTTTTTTTTTTATTAAAGCCATGTTGAATTCCGGTTTCAACCGATTTTTAGTTTTCCTGTTATTTGATTTATCTTGAACGTGTTGATATATACCTTATCGATTAACCAGAGTTTTGGTAAATTCCAATGCCAAAGTGAGTTTTTCAGAGGGTAGTCACATGAGCGCCCCCCCCCCCATACACCACCGGGAGTGCGCAAGAAGATTACAACTACTCAATGTTGTTTTTAAAATGAGTAAAAACAAGCTTATTGGGCTGCAGATGAAAGCAAAAGTCGTTCCGTTAAGCGAAAAGTGAGTTGTAAGGTATGTTAGATTTGTTTGTCTTTTGTTTTTCTAACGATTTTCTCAATTGTCCATTTTCGCATACGACGTGTCATGATGGAAAACTCTACAGCAACTAACGGTGCATGCACACCCCTGGGGCCTGACTTCGCGCCGGTCCTGGCTAACATTAACAAAGATCTATACCTAAGGGCCAAGAATAAAAAAAGAGTTGTTACATATAGAAATACTAATCTTTGTTTGGGGGCAAAGTCAAAATGAAAACATCTAGGTCTGCAGGAGGGCCTCCACAGGTTGTATCTTCTGTCTGAAAGAACATTTTGGTATTTACTTTCTAAACAGAAGAGTTAACCTAACCCCAAACCCTATGCATCTACATCTAAGATCGGTCGCTGATGGGGGACCGTATCAAACGATTTCTGAAATGAGAATGAGTGTATCTGTTTGAATATTTGGTGTCAGGTTTCGAGCCAAGTTACAGAATTGTACTTTAATGAGCTTGTGCGTCATTTCAAATATTTTTCTAACATGTTTGTATATCTAAACAAATTTGATAATATCTATTGCGCATTTCCAAGAATATTTTAGAATATCTCAGAATATTTCATTTGTACATTATACCAGCTGCATGTATGAACTACTATATCATTCATGCTTTAAAGGTGCTTGTTCCGATTTTTGTCTATCGTGTTCTCTACTTGATATGAGAGCCTGACACTTGTACACACTGACCATCAAGTACCGTGGGAAACAAACTTGCGGTTTTGATGCTAGACGCAATAATGAATAGTGCAATGCCCTATTCATTACTGTGCTAATATTGATGGTTAACCAATAAAACGGTAGTTTTTTATCTGTATCTTGAGAAAGAAATGGATTTGAAAGCTGATATTTCAGTATGACAATGAGGTTAATACGGCCTTTCATCTGATATCAAAATTGATACTACTTCCTTGTAAATCAGGGGGGTCCCAAAGACGATCGGAACAAGTACCTTTAAAGTTGTCAAACACATATACGAGTAATGAACAGAATTTCTCAGAATAATTACATTGTCACACCTGTCCGAAAGTTTCTGTTACTGTAACAAAATCAGAGTAAAAATAATAACAAGGGCGATACGATATTGTGTATTCGTCGGTGTAATATTGCACAGAACTAGTCTAGTGTCAAGACCTCAATGACGGATTATACAGCTTTATTCCGTCAGCCATACAATCCCTCAATGCAGTCTTCACACTAGACTAGGTTCAATGTGGAATGACCCAATATTGACACCTGCCCATATCGAAAACAAGGTACTAGCAGCTACCTAGCTGCTAGCCATATCCGCTAGCTAACAGCTATGGTTTTGAGGCGGATATAGCGGCTAGCTAGCGGTAGACTAAATGACATGCAAATTAGTTGGTAGCAGCTACGTAGCGGCTAGTTTTGCTGCTAGCCAGCCGCTAGCAAATTTTCCGCTAGCTAGCGGCTAGCTGCTAGCTATGGTTATATGAGGCGGATGTAGCGGCTAGCTAGCGGTTGACTAAATGACATGCAAATTAGTTGGTAGCGGTTAGGTAGCGGCTATAGTTTTCCTGCTAGCCTGCCGCTAGCAATTTTTCTGCTAGCTAGCGGCTAGCTGTTATGGTTATGAGGTGGATGTAGCGGCTAGCTAGCGGTTGACTAAATGACATGCAAATTAGTTGGTAGCAGCTATATAGCGGCTAGTTTTCCTAGCGGCTAGCTGTATAGCGGTTAGCTCCTGGTTCAGGTCATGTCAGGTGTCTTCAGGTCAGGTCAGGTTTCTTTTTAGGGCCTGCTACTGGTATCCTGGTAACCAGTACTACCTGTCCCAGGGCCGAGTTGTCGGCGGCTAAACCGTCACCCCCATCGATTTTCTATTGGAAGTCTGATGAGGAGGGTAGCTGGTTACCCCAGTAGAATGAAAAAGAAGATCTACCTACAAGGCCGTCAGCTCTGGAAAGCTTGGCGGCCATCCAGCACATGCTGCCTGGTATGGTGGGCATAGTTGCCCAAAGGCTAGGCCCACCACCGAAAACTGGATTGGCGTCAGGAAGGGCATCCGGTCAATTATCTTTTGCTCCAATAAATCCTCTCACAGCAGTATTACTGAGTGTGAGGTGTAACCGGCCACCCTCGTTGACGGGGACAAAACCGGATTTAAAACTTCGGTTTTACTACTACTACTGCCATGGTTATAAGGCGGATGTAGCGGCTATAGCTAATCATGGAAAAAAGTAGTAGGAACACTGATCACCACCATACGTTGCACGTTGCTTACCCGGGCCAGATTTCAGAAACAACAAACCTGTTATCACTGAATTTAAATCCCCAATTCCACTTCAACTTCCCCTTCCCCAACTCCATCAATGTTGGGGAAAATTGGCAAGACTGCATGCTGATGACGATACCTCATTGGTCCCCCGCCAACTTTAGTTGGCAAAGGGGGACTATAGAAATGCCCTGCGTCCGTGTGTGTGTGCGTGTGTGTGTGCGTGCGTCCCACGCAATATCTCTGGATCTAAGCAAGTGTGGGTGTCCATCTTCGCAACATAGATGCATCTCAAGTAGGCGTTGGCTGGGATGTAAAGTAGGTCATGTGACATAGGTCAAAGGTCAAATATGGTCAAAAATAGGTCAAATTTAGTCAAAAATAGGGGTTTAATGTTATAAGCCTTCTTGAACATTGGTTGGCATCGGGAACTGTATTTTGTTCCAACAATTACTTTCAAGATTTTCTGAGTGAACTTTTTCATCTAATAATCATTTGTTGGTCATAACTTTTTAATGCACATTTATAGCTGTATTTACATGAAAAATTTATAAAGGTGACAATTATTTAACCTATGCAAATTATGCAAGGTAAAAGTTGCCTGCCTAATTTTGCAGTATAACTTAAGACTTAAATTGTTTCAGATAGAAAAGAGTTCAAAATCCTGCTCAGAGCAGGCTAATTGCATTAAAGGTGGGTGACCCGGTCGACAATCCTGCTCCCTCTCAACTGTACTCCATCAAAATGGAGATTTGGGTATCAGATGAAAGTGTATCTATTTTTCTCAATACCCTAGTGAAATTTGATGTCCAGCAAATTTTTCCTTTCGATTTTATGAACAAAAATGTTTCAAGTGTGGTGTCCCAAATTTATCCACACAGTCTATGGGCCAATTTAGTACACATATTTGCTTCTATTGAAACGGCTGGGCTGCTTTAACTCAAAATTTGTAATCAGATGTTTTGATGATATGCTTCCATGACGGTGAAGGATAAAACATGTGAAAATTTGGATCATGATCAGGTCACCCACCTTTAAGTTACATGCGCATCATGCTCTATATTGAAAATGTCAAAACACCTATGATAGCCATAGTGTGGCTATTTCCAGATTTCTCCTGA